>JAFBJQ010000240.1:724484-784935 GCA_016785345.1 Trinectes maculatus
TCTCTCTCTCTCTCTCTCTCTCTCTCTCTCTCTCTCTCTCTCTCTCTCTCTCTCTGACTTTTCCAGGAGATGATCCAACATTAATATCCAACAAATGAGAATTTATAAGGTGGAATTTGTTCTCTCGTCTCAGACAAACATTTATCAGATATGATGGAAAATAGGACACACTTTGAAATTCAATGTAATCTGTCTGTCACACACACACACACATTGCATCCACACAGACACATTCAAATGCTTTTCCACGCATTTATAACCCAATCAGTTGGTATAACTTCATTTGATGGGCAAATGCTAACAGATGGTAATACACCCTGGATCATTTTTTATTTTCCATATCAGATTATGATGAGCTTGACGTCTCTTTATGAATGACTTTCATCTCGACGTGTGATAACACCATTTGTTTATTTCTGTCTGTTACACACCACCATCATTACCAGCCCAGTGTAAATTCCCAAGAACCACGGCAGCCATGTATGAATAGCGTTGACAGAACCTGTAGTTCAGGAAATGGTTATGCAGTGTAGCATTTCACAATAATGATGCTGTGTGTAACTAGGTTGAGGCCCATTACGCAGCATTACGTTGCCATGACAAAGCAGAAGAGTGGAATCAGTGAGCCACTGCACAGCAGACATGTCCTCCCCCAAGCCTCTACGCTACCAGTATGTGTCACAGGGAGATCACAGCTCCTGTGCCATTCTCCTGGCTATTAATCATACGGTAGGAATGTTGAAATGCCCTCTGGTTGTAGGCTGAAAGTTAACCCCGCCCTATAAACTAACCAGCCAGTTTCTATTTTGAGTTGTCTCAACGCTAACTTTGAGAATGTAGGAAAAGTAAACCTGAGGTTAAGCTGCAACATCAACAAAACAAAACAAACAATCAAGAGACGGTTTTAACATGTACCTTTCCGTGATCTCCGGGCGTTTGCAGTAAAAATGCACACAAAAAATTAAAAGATGTGTGAAGAAAGAATTTACTGCACAAATTGAGCGTTATGCCGGCGAACAATTTCGTTTGATATATTTCGACACCAGGCTGAATTTAGACTCCAGTTTTTTAATGGGTTTAAAAAAAAAGAAACAAAATAAGATATAGCACGTTCATTAGTGAGGTTTAGAGGTTATGGGCGGCAGAATTTATCATCGCTGGCCAGAATTATTGTTTCCAGGCTTTATGCACAGCTAAGATAACAGACAATTTGCTGCAGCTACAGCTTCATACTTCATAGAGTGGTAGGTTAGCTCATCAACATCTTGGCTAGTAAGCAAATGAGCATACTTCCAGTTACGTGACAACAATGCCGGAATTCAGTGTTGTTTTTTTTGAATGAAAATGTGAATCAAAGTGCTTTTTATTTCCCGCACTGTAAAATTGAGGAACAAAATAAGTCCCTCTACAGCTGAAGAGGGGATTTTTTTATTATTATTATTTTATGTAACCCAAAGAATTAAATGTCACTGTGAGAAGAAAGAATTGTAAAGTCATTGACTGCCTTTGTGCTGAAGGTGGAGGAAAGGGAAGGCAGCCCTGTAGGATGCCGGGGTCGCCAACCCTTGACCTCTGTCCTCGACCTTTGAATCTCTGACATCTGTCTGCTTTTCCCGCCTTCTCTCCCTCCCCCTTTTCCGTCAAAGGAATTTGATTATGAAGAGAGTGGTGTGGTGGTTGCCTAAAATAGCTAGCATTTTTCAAATACTAAGATGCTTTTTGCGAAAATGATTGCAAGTCGCTGATCAGTTGTGATAAAAACACAGCTCTTACAGCATTTCACATATTCAGTCCTTTTATTTCCGCTCCTCCATATCATCTGGTAAATCTGCTTTTCGTTGCACATATGACCTGAGAAAAGATGTTTGTCTCCTCGCCCTCTGCTTTGTCTGTGTCTAGAAAATAGGTCTGTAGGCTATGACATAACAGTGTGCCACAGCCCTCCGCATTTCTGGTTGGTGTGGATAGTTGCTGAGGGGGATGGGAGGACGATGGTGGGGGAGGTGTTGTACAGTGAGTACACAAGGCTCGCCTTTTTTTCCTCTAATGCAACGTGCTCCTTGTGCGCGCGCCTGTGTGCACACACATACACACAAATAGTCTGATGCACCATCCCCCCCCCACGCTTCTATTCTCTTTACAGTGTAAATAGAGCAGCAGGGATTAGGCAACTAGATCCAATATATCAGTGGACACCAGGGCACAATGAGGAACAGATACCCCATTGGACATTCCCCTGCTACAGACTAAGCTTTCCCCATGCTTCCCGGCCTTACAGCGACACAACAAGAGTCGTGTGACTCACAGCACCCTTCCCCCACCCCTACATATTACCACTGCTCCTCAGTGCTGTCTAGAAAGGTCATGTGACCCTCATCAGCTTCCCTGGGTGGGGGAGGGGAGGCGGGTTGAACCTGTTCTTTGTTAGGAGGTCAGCCCCAGCTCTGTGGCAGGAAGCAGTCCTACCATACACCATGTAATAGAAGTGCAGAAGGTAACGATTAGAGGCGAATGATTGAGTTTCTCAGCATTTATACTTTTGGGACGAGCAAAAAAAAAAAAGGTGTATTAAAAAGAGGCTGATACAACAGGGGGGGGCAAAGGGCACGCAGATGACATTAATATTGTTTGTCCAAGGTAATTTAGAGTGACAGATTCAGGACGTGTTTATTTAAGTGTGTAATGATAAAGACATTGGAATTCATAATCATTCCGATTTCAGTGCATCTGCTAATTGCAGGTGATGTTGTTCTTCTGGCTTCATCAGGCAGTAAACTCGGCCAGTTTGCAGCAGAGTGCGACAGGAATGAAATGAGGCTCAGCACTACTCCAATCTCAGGGGACGGTTATTTTTTAGCACACACACACACACACACAAAAAAAAAACTGGGATGCTCCAGCTGCATGGGAGTGAGGAGGAGCAGCTGTATGCAATCCGGTTATCTTAATTCTTGAATCATAAAACTGAGGTAGTGCAGCTGCAGTGTATCACAGATTGTTTGCGTTTGCTCAGGCCTCGTCTCGCCTTCTGTATTGTCACACATTTGGATGAATGACTCAATGAAAAGACTGACCAAATTTACTGAGAAGTGCACCTTTAAAATAGTTGAATCATGTCTTATGGAAGTGTAAGAAAGCAATAAAGCCCAATTACAGAGAAAATAAAATTAGGGTTGTTGTTGTGTAGTTGTTGTTTGACACGTCTGACTGACGATAACAGTCGTCATTATTTGACATAGTTACAGCTCAGGAATTGTTGCCAACTCTACAAATGTATGTACATTATCTCCACTGCCTGTTAACCTGCATCACATATACAGTATTATACCACATTACAACATCCTGCAGCAAGATGACAAGAGGTCGTTTCAGAAATATGGCAAGCCTGAAAATACAGACGGAAGCTCCAGTGAAGAATGTATGGCCGCAGCCAAATTCTTGTCATTTTTCTGGAAATGAGATGGATCACTTCCTAACTGAAATCAATGTGAAAATGTGATGTCAATGAATGGCTGTGTAACAGCTATTTGGCAGACTGCTGGGGTGAGCTCATATATCAAATTATCTGCTCTCATCAAATGTGGATTGCTCTAGAGAAAACGTTGGACCGGACTTTCACTGCTGCATGTGGTCCTGAAACATCTGCACATCAGAAACTGACTGGCTGACATCTGCATGTCCTCTGTGAACTGGCTGTTTTTATTTCATTTATAACACCAAGCTTGGTTTTCAAAATCAAACAGCCTCCGGTAAGCTTTGGCCTTTAATGGGGTAAAATTGTGCAGCCTCAATTTACTTGATATTACTTGACTTTTGTGAAATACAAAAATTACATCATTTCACTAAATTGAATCAATGAAGAAAAAAAAGAATACCCTTCATGTTAGGTGGACCAGCAGTGTTAGTTGTCCTTGATCATTTGCCAATGTTGTCTTGATGGCTATTTTTGGTATTTTGTGAAGTAATGGAGGCACCAAAACTACCTTAGACTCAACACACAATACAGAACAAATGGTAACTGACTTTCAAAGAGATCTAATTGTTTTTCTCTGTAACACGTCAAAGTCAAAATAACAACATACTGTTGATACCATAAGACATAACAGTGTCTTGAGCTCTTCTCATTGAGAATATTAAGACACTCAGTGTCAACATGAAGTGCCATTGGCTACCCTCTGCTCTGTGGTTGACTGGGCCAGTGACTTTTATGTCACTATTACAACAACTATGCAAATAAATGTGGAAACGTTGGCTCTATTTCTGAGTACTCCGAGTACGTGAATTCCTAGAATGTGGTGTAGTAAATTGTCAGACACAGACAAACAGACGAACACTGTGAGTGTTCCGACAACAACTCAACCCTCGCCTCAGTGTATGAGGCAACACCAGTGCAGCTATGTCCTGCTTGTTATCGTCAGTACCACATACCGTGGTTAAGTCATGTACCTATGACCTGCATTGATAACAGCCACAGGAACAGTTATATAATAACAGTCCAGAGTTACGTATAAAGGACAGTTTACATTTACAGGTAACTGAACTCTGACGTGATATAATCAAGCTTTTTAAAAAAACACACAATTACAACATATACAATCATATAGAAATTAAAATTTCCAAAAATAATATTTAAATGAAAAAAGCAGAAGTAATGTAAACAAATATATATATATATATTTAAAGCCTGTAAACAAACAAATCCCAACCAAACTCATTCTTTTTTTAGTAATAATAATATTTTTTTGCACCATAAGCTAATTAAAGTCATACAGTATGTACACTGCGGCCGAGGCAGCAGCAGCTTTGGGAAACAGGAAAATGTCGCGCGCGTCTACTTCCGTGTTTACGGTAACCACAGGAATGTGTCACACCAGTGTAGAGCCGTAATGATGTCAACTTGTTATTTACCTTCCAAATCTGAATGACTGAGCAAGGCGAAAGGAGAATTAATCAACCGCTGTGTGACCGTGCAGGCGGAAAATAGCGGAGCGTGGGGGAGGGGAACAGGCTCCGGGGGCAGATAGGCAACATGTAAGGCTGGATGTAGCCTGTGAGACTGATCCCCCTGCTTATACCAGAACAAATATATCTCACTAATAATAAGAATAATATAGCTTACGGTGTTTTTTATTCAAACTAATGCGCCATTTTAACGACACCGAGGGGCCAATGTGAGCAAATATATGTAAGGTACGCATTCTAAGCTACTTAAATTAAAGCTAGCTTACAGTGTACTCACATACAGTAGCCCATTTGCACCAAATAGTGCGTTTATTTGTTTGTGTACAGATTAAGAGTAAAGGAAATGTGTTTTCCAAAAATAGGTATAATAGTGGTATGCACGAGATATACAACTTAATGTGTGTAAACTGATCAACTTTAGCACTAGGTCGTGTTTTCATGTTTCTGGTATTCAGGTTTAAGGTCAGTTAGCCTTCACCCCCCACCAACACCTCCCACCCCCCCTCTCTCTCTGTTTCCTATTCTCTGTCTACGTCTCTCTCCCCCGCTGCCGATCGACGCCTGCTGCTGCCGCTGCGCTCAGTCGGTGAACGCTGAAAGTCCACGGAGCAGCCCGCAGCCCGCAGCCGCAGAAACTCGCCTTCCGCCCCCCTCCCTCCCTCCCTCAACTTCAGCGTCAGTTGTCGGTGCGTCTGGGCGAGTAGCGCTTCGTTAGCACGGCGAATAAGTGGACGGTGAGTCACGGCGGCAGCGGTCGGAACTTGAAATATGACGATGAGCGAAATGGGAGGAAAGTGGCTGCTAGCTTGCTGAAGTTGGAGGCTCCTTGTGGAAGAGGAAGCGGTGGCGGCGGACACCACGAGTTCACTCTCACAATAAAAGGTAAGAGAGTAATGGGAAAACACACACACACACACACACATACACAAAGTACAGTGGTGCGGTCTGTGCTGCAACGTGTTGAAGCTGCTTTTGTGTCCTTGTGTTGGTCTTTTGGCTCAGAGGGAAACCACTTTCAGAAATGGGTGATAATGCAATTGATTAGGAAGGTTGCCGGCATAGCTCAGTCACCCATTGCCTTAACACGTGTGTTGAAATTCCTGCCCGAGTCTTTTGATTTTCTCTCTGTCGTTGTTGTTTTCCTCATCAGCCTACTTTTCTCTCTTTTTTAAAAAAAAGCCACACTCTTATTAAATCTTAGTGGCTGAGCTGTGGACTTCTTCTCAATAACACAATAAGTTGTACAGGCTGTGTGTTGTCCCATTTTGTTGAATGTCCACATTGCCCATAGCAGATCAAAGATAACATTCCCCTACATGGAGCTGCTTTAATTCAGTTTTTCCTGAACCTGAAATATTAGTGATACATGTATATATTTCTTTGCAGACTTAGGAAGCACATGAGTGGAGTGGGGGAGGGGAAAGACATCCAACTGTACTACATTGCCAGCAGTAGTCGAGGGACAGTTCATGTTACTAAATAACTACTATGTTAAAGCTGTTCCCTGACTTTTGTAAATGTGTGAACACAACAGTGACCTGCTCGGTCTTATTATATATTTCAGTGGTTAAAATCATAGATGACGCCCCTATTTCCTAATCTACTCATTGGTTGTTGTTGTATGTTGTTTGTTCACAACAACAATCAGTGTTGTTAAGCTACTGAAATCAAATGGATACATGTTAACAAATCACCTCTGTTGAACAAAACATCTGACGGGACGATATTTGCTGACTTGGATTTGTCATTTTCAACAGTAAAGCCTTTGATAAAAGCTGGACAACACTTTCCACCCATTAATGCATCACAATAGAGATTCTACAACAATATAGTTTTCATGTTTGATGTTAAGATTAAGTAAATGGGCCAGCAGTTTTCTATAATATTAAGAAAATATAATAATCATTTGAATTGCTTTACTAATATTTGAACACAACTTGTGTTGCCGCATTTTAAATAACATTGACATTCTGTTTTGTTGTTGACACTTAACAAATACTGAAACATTTGTTTTCCCGTAAAAGTAAATATAGACATAACATCTATGGGGGATATCAAGAATGCTTCGTAATATACTTAATTTCTTTTAACAATGATGACAAAAGGCAGAAGAAATGTTTTTTTGTGCATATTATTACAATAACATAAACATTCCTGTTAGAAAATTGTCTGTGGTACTGATTTGGACCATTTTGCATCGCCTTTCCAGTATGTAAAGCTGTTGAGTCAGCAGAGGTGAGGAGTGGTAGTGAACCCTAATTGCAGTCGTTACAAAAACAGGTTTAGGGCTGCTCATTACATGAACAATAGGAGTTTTATTATGTCTTAATTACATGTTTCAAGCTACACATCAGCTTCCATTTATTGTTTGTGATCTATACTGCTGTTACCGCCAAAACTTTCAGTCTCGTTGATATCATTGGAATTTTGACGTCATAGATTTAATTATACCTAGTTAACATATTTTTGAAGGACTTTTAGCTGTCTTTCTTCTCATTGGTTACTCCAGTAGCTTGATAATAGTACCTTTGTGCTGATTCTTCAGAGGGCATAAATGAATATATTGTTGGCCATCAGGTTATTGACCATGTGCTTCTGTTTTTTTATTAACAAGGTTTAAGAAGAAATGATTCTTTGTAACACACTAAGCTACATGAACTTTTCAATTTGAAATGAAATAATAGATGCTACATCATAGACCGTTGGATACTAATGAATCTTGAGCAGCTGTGTGTTGATTTGAAGTGAATTCACCAGAGCCTGAGAAAGTTATTTGTGTGGTGAAGGAAAACCCCTATTATGAGTGCACAACAAGTCAGTAATGCTCTCCAGGATGTAGGTTTACACGTTTCTTGTCTGTGATCAAGCGAAGACTTTATGAACAAAACCTTATGGAAGTCACACGAGAGGTAAAACCCCCAAAACAGGCCAGAACAAAATGAATGTCTCAGGACCCAAAGCCATCACCTCATCTGTCAAACATGATGGTTGTTCTGTTTAGGCCTGGACATGTATGACTGCTAAAGGATCTGGCAAGCTGGCATGTATTCATGCTCTCACTGTCACTGAAAGCAGTGAAATGAATGCAGTAGTATCCAGTCAGAATGCATGCTCAATTATTGATAAGTCATTCAAATGTGACCACTGTGAACTCCATGAACTTAGGCACAGAATGGCAATGGCAGTTCTATGGTACATTGTGTCAGACTGTGTTCAAAACAAAAATGAATCCCCTACTCATAAGTAGGGCAAGAAAGTCCCTGAGAAAGACCATGTCAGCCCCATGGTGCTGCAAAGCTCTGTATCGAGCTGTCCAAATATTTCTGTAGGGGTATTTATTTATGATGGACCATGGGGGGAGGTGAACCACTCTCTCCCTCCAAAAGAGTCACGCAGTCTTCACGGGCAATCTGCCAGCTGACAGAGTAGTGGTTACTCCGAAACGATGCTCGTACAAGTACTGGCTAGTCCCAGGATATAGCAGTTTCATTTGGATATTGTTTGAATTTAGAGTGACTGACTCTGTTTATCACATTGTGGACTTGTGCCTATTGTGCCTTGTCTCTGTCCTTGAGTGTATTTACATTAAAACAAGTGAGGCAACGTCATATGCCCTTAAATGTGTTAATCATTCAGCGTCTAGCAGGTAACCAACTGAAGTTTGACTTTAATTTGAAAGTAGACAGGAAAGGGTTTTTGGGGGCACTAATCATGCTGGCGGATGACTGTTTAGGAAGTTGTGCAAGCAGATGCATGCCAGAGTCAAAAAGTAGTTTTACCAAACGGAAGGTTTTTTTTTGTTTTTTGCCTCTTGTTTTGCTCCACCAGTGATTCAGCCATGTAGGATGAGTAAGAATATCATATCCAGCATTTCACTTTGATGATTAATATTTGTTGTTTCAGTCTTCAGGAGAATTGTTTTCTTTGCTATGTCTGGAACTCTAGTTTTGGAAGTCATCTTCAGAGTAATTGGAAGTTCTTCCAAACACTATACTTTTGTTAGCACATGATCATGTGTCACTCAGTGTCAGTTTTAGTCATGTTAGATGAGAGCTGTGACACAGAAAAATACAAATTTGTTAGAAAAACTAACAGTTATTTATGTTGATAAAGTTTCTTCATAAAAAAACAGGGATGCTTCTACTGCTGATTTGGACGTGGATTATCATGGCAAAAAATAAAATCAAGGCAGTGAGATATTTAGGTAATTCCTTGATGCAGACAGCCCATTCAGACCCCAAATCACATGCCTTGTGTTAACTCAGACATGGTTTTCAATGGCTCTAAAACATAAGTGCAGCGCCTGTCCAAAATGAACTGGAAGAAACTAAGAGGATGTTCTCTGTGACACACACTACAGCAGACAGCAGAGGCACCAGCAGAGACCAGTGAGAAGTGAATGTTCTTGCATTTACAGAAGCTACACTCACAGCCCCGTAAGTGTAATCAAACCTTTGCAAGTAATACGTGAACCAGAGTCTTTTTTCACGTCTTCAACAAGCTTTAAACACAGGAAAGGCTTTATTATGATTGGTTTGAGATTAGATATTAATTCTGATTCAGCATAGTCTGAATGAAGATCATTTGCTTTTTTAATTACTGTGGACCCTGCAGTGACATACTCAGCATAGGAGTATCAGATGTTCTGATACTGATCCCTGTATCAAAAATGCTGCTGGTACTGCCAGACATGCTGGATCTGAAAGTATGTTTCATCAAGATAAAACCACTATTTCCTTTCACCAGAAATCAGTTGTTCCCTAGTGCTTCAGAAACAGCAGTTTTGCTGTACTGTCAGCAAGTACTGGTTTCGTTGTGCTCAAAAACTGATTTCTTGTCTAGTCTTAGGCAGATCTTGCTAAAATGTAGGCGTTCGAAGGTTCCTCAAATAAAAGTCACGTCAGCGATGTGTGTGAGACCTTTGTTTCATTAGTGTTACCAGTTGTACTGCAGGTTATTACATTATTTAGCAGTGCTTTTGTAACATTTACAACAGTTAGACCTGGATCCGTGGACAATATATTCACAACATTGGCCACTTGATTGGTTGTTGGCTACCTTCAGATTAATATGTGTTAGCATGATGACTGACAAAGACAGGAACAATATACGCACCCTTGAATATTTGTTTATTGTCATTAATATTTAAGAATTCTATCACACACTACATGCTTAGGTCTGTACTGAATTTATTCTTGCGCTTTGGGCTCACTGCTCTGGTAACAAAACAACCATCTGTAGAAAACCAGTGAAAGTTTCAAGTTTACTGTGGCATAGACTGTAATTTCCTGTAATTTACTTGTCAACATTGTACCACAAACTGGTCCTACAAGTCATGAACATGGACCAAAAACCAGTGTTATCTATGTGTAGTCCAGTGCCATGCAAAAGATTACAAGGTCAGTTTGTAATTACAGGATCAGTGACATTATTTGTGTATTTATTTCCTCCCGAAGACTTCATTTGGTTCTGTGTCTTCACTGAGTGGCGCTGTTAATGGCTAAAAGAAGCAATAGTTCTGTACGGCAATGAAAGTCTAGATTTGTACCCTAATATTGTTATTATTATTATTATTATTATTATTATTATTATTATTAACACCATTATTATTAGCATTAATAATAATATTAATAATACTTTTGTTTTCATGATCCTAACACCCATGCAGTATTTCAATTTCTCTACATATGTCTCAGGGTACGTTCAGGTCTGAGCCTTTTCTAGTTACAATTAAAGAAAAATTTCATGTCCAAACCTTGTGTGTGAACAGTGGATTTCTCAGCAGAATATACCCTATTTAGAGGACACACATCTACTACAAAGGCCAGTCTTTGATGGGTAGTATTAAAGATGTACTGTGTAAATGCTGGGTGAAGGATAAGTTGAAGGATGGCTTAGAATGAAGATCAGGATTTCAACTCACTTGGCGGCTTTGTTTGTTTGACCCTCATGTCAGATGGAAGGAGAGCTCAACAAGAGTGGGGGGGTGTATTCAGGGTGGCATGAGCAGCTGTTGACAGAGAAGATCTCCTGGTCACCATAGCAACACTTGTATTACCCACATTGGTTTGTCGCTGTGTTTACAGCTTATTTGTGCAGTTCTCGTCTTGCTAAAGGGAAAAAAATCTGTGGCTGAGGTTCTTTGTGTTGTTGCTGTCTTTCCGTTGAATGAATGTAAAAATATATGTATAGTCTATAAAATAAAAATGTCTAACATGGTACAGTTCTCTTTTTTCATCACTAAAACGGCGCTTGCGTAAAAGCTTATGACATTCTGTATGTTCCCATAAAAGTGGAATAGTTTCAGTTCCTGTCAGTGGTGGAGATATTCGTTCCATCCTCGGTATGTTAACCCAGATGAAGGCTGTCAGATGTTCTCCTCACTATTCAGTGTGATGCTTTTCATAAAAGGCACTGTTAATTAGTCTCAGTTTCATATGTAATGCACAGGAACTTGTGGCTCTTTGTCATGCAATACAGTATGCACTGGCCTAGATTCTAAATTATACCACATTTATTAATCTGGCTCTGTTGTACAGTGATCGTGTGTATACATTCAGTGGTTATTTCAGTGTGCTTCATAGAGTAAAGAAGAGCAGTAATCATTTGCAGCTCTTTATCTCATGCAGTGATATGAATGTGAGGTCATGACATTGCATGTAGTATGTCTAGGAAGCAGTTTTTGCCCCCACACAGGCAACAGTTTCTTTGTGTGCTAACACAAATGAAAGTAGGTTATACTAGAGAAACATGAGGAATGCAAGAAATTAGACATCGTTTCCTGGTTACTATAAAAATGAAAATATTCAAAAATTTCCAATACTGTATTATGTGGATCTGTTGCTACATGTACAAAAGGAATTTACTATCCAGGAAGTCCAGTTGGAATAATGCATTGCTTAGTTATAAGGCTCAACTGATTTAAGCATACTACACAACAGTTGATATTTCTATACTGTAGGAAGCAGCTATGTAAAATGCCACATGATTTGTCCACACCAATAGGGAAAAGGCCCAGAGGTTGTCTTTTTTGAACAATGTAAGACTGCTGATATCCCTTTTGTTTCCACTGAGAATACGAAATGACACCAGTGGGCAAGTGGGAGTTGTCATTTTTATTTGATTCTAATGGGTTTAGCATGAGGCTAGATCTTAGGTCCTGGCACCCCCCATTAGAAGCCATCATGATGAATCCTTTCAGCGATCCTCACTGTCTGTCACCATCCCCCATTCATTCCCGAGGGAGAAAATATAATTGATGATGCCGCCTTTGAATGTGCAACGCTCTTGCGAGAAAGAGAGAGAAAAAAAACACACCTAATGTCTGTGCTGCAAATCTGTCAAGGTGAATATCAAAGCGTTGCTGGTTTGTATGAGGATCGTAGCATAAAATGTTTTCAGTATCATTGTATGTAGGTGCACTAATGTGTTACCCTGATGACCTTGTAGATGGTGAACTGCTGGAGGTATCATTAGGGTTGACCCCCAGTCCTGGGGTGGCCAGCAGTGGGCCGAGAAGAACCCAGTGTCTGCAGACCCCATTTCTACTAATTACCTCTGCAGATAATTTCTTATATTAGTGCGTCTCTACTTAAAGGAGTGTAATTTAGTGGGTGTTGTCTTTGGTTGGAATGAAAACCAGCACAATGTTGTTTCTTGTGGCACATAGTTGTCCTGGTAAACAGTTATCGTGTTACCACCCATAGGAAGCGTGGGAGAGGTGTTTCCCCTGGAGACTGAGGGCTACCATCCCCCAATGTGTGCTGACCTACCATCCCCCACTGTATGCCGACCTACATTGGCCACCGCTAAGTGACTCATTTAGAGAGGCAAAGAATAATGCTCAAATGGTTGTTGTGATTACCTGTGTGGGGATCATTATTTATCACCCTGCACCCATTCCACCATCCCGCTCTCCGAATCCCCTCCCCCACAGCTATCTCTCACTTCCCTCCCCCCTCACGACTGCAGCCCAACCAGAAGCTTCAAAGGCGGGTTTTACTCAGCAGAGCAGTTCAAGAGAAAATGGCTGCTGTTTCCAGGTCTTGTTTGCACATCTGTCAGGAGGTGACTGTTCAGGAGAAAATGGGGCTCCTGGTATGCTGTGTTTTTTGAACACCATTCTATTCAAACCTGCATGTGTAGGCGCAAAATGGTTGTATAGTCCTCGTTCCTCAATTACTAAAATGTCTTTAATGTTTAGGTGCAAGAAGCAGAGACATGGATAAGAACTGCAGTCCTTGTGTTAATTTTCAGCTTTAAAAAAATACCACAATACTGTTGTGCACTAAGAGGTGACAGGACTGGCAGTACAACGTACCATCTTTGCAGCTCTAACTCAAACTTTATGCATTAAGTGTCAACCTGAATTTATACAATGCTTGGTAGTCAGGTTGGACAAAAAATGCATTTATTCATCGAAGATTCAAAGAGTGTAAATGCAGCCAGTGTTGAAAGGGTGTTACACTGTGAGAGTCTTTATTCTAATGCATGACGACAGCTCTTGGCCATAGTGCATGCAGTAGGCTTGGTAAGCTGGTAATATAGTTTTTTTTATTAAAGGCAACTGTTGCAAAAGTGCATTCAGCATCCTTAGTATATGCGTGCTGCACGTAAGGTTTAATCTTACTTTATTCGTCAGATGAATTGATACCCTGTTAGCCTTTAGCATGAACACACTTTCTGTCTGGTGTTGAATGGGGTTGAATGCACTGAAGCTGCTTTGTAGTATTTCCCGGCTGAGGCTCATCTGGCTCAAATGTAGTTAATGGCTGTGGGATTTTTGTTACCTTTGCACAATGGCATGATTCATAATGTCATCATCTTCAGCCAAGGGGATCAGTTGTTTTATGGGAAGCCATTTCATCATATCAGTGAGAACAGACTACATTGCTTAGTGTCGTGTGATTCTAAAAGAAAATAGAAAACAAAATTAAATTAAAACAAGAAAAAAAATTAATACTCTCAGTACCTTTTAAGCTATCACATATCACAAAATGTTACTATTTTGTCTATAGTGTGTCACTCCTACCTCTATGTTGTTCATCTGTGCAAGTAAAACAGTGGATTAGTAGTTGCAGCCTAACACTTTAGTCTATTGGATAGAGTTAAATGTTAGCATATTATCTGGTCTCCTGGATGCTGCATTGTATGGTGAAAGGAGGCTCCGATGCCCAGTGACTTTGTAATGGTGGTATCATTTGTCCATTTGTTGGTGAAATTATTGCTCTTGCTTTGCACCAGCGAGAGTGAAGCCCCTCCAGGCTGTCTGTTAATTACGTTTCCAGTTGTTTGGTATGTATCTGTCGTGGCCTCTGGTGCAGTAGTTGCCCTGCTTTGATGTGGTTAGCCCTTCCTAGTCCCATATGTACACTAAATAGCTCAAGAGTAACATAATAACAGTGGTCAAAGCAGGACACAATTGTTAAGCTTGATAATCTTTGTTTTGCGGTGGTTGTGGTATTATTTTACTCCACGTGTAACTTAACACAAGTTATTTTTTCTCGTATCAAATATGACTGAAACGTCACACTACCCCTGCAGCAGATGAAAGGTTGTTTTACCCCCAACCTCTTTGTATGTCAGCAGTAGAACAATAAAGGTAGACTCCATCTGAAAGAATATACCAAAGTGAAAGTGAATAATTCATGTTGAGTAACATGTTCAACCTCTCTGGCTTTATGCCCACTGGTAATTGGGACAACACCATTCTCTGTCTATTTTTCTCCATCAGTCTTGTTGCTATGCTACCATAGAGAAACTTGAGTGGGCCTGGACAGTGTTTGGAATGGTAGTTGGACGACTGCGCTGTCTTCATACCTGACACCAACCTATTTTATTTCTCTCTTTTTTCAGCAAAATGATTGTCCCTTTATCTCCCAGTGGGAGGGCAGGAAACCGTTCTATACCTTTTATGTTATGACACAGTTTGAGATTAGTGTTTGTCATTTTGCAAAGCACTTTCCTTACTGTAACCTGTGCACAGGCAGCTCTCTTTTGTGTGACGCATTTCATGCAAAATTGTCTGTGTTGACATCGTGGGTATATAACTAATTCAAGCTTCATTTACCCTGTTCTCGAAAAGTGTATGCGGGAATCATTGGAAAATGATGAAATCTTCAGTATTCTTGCAGTGTTCATCAGCCTGAGGGCAAACTTTGATGGATTTTTAAACATAATTGAATTTTCTTTCTTCATCTCCCTCCAGTTTTGAGACCATTGCAGTTGAAATGTTTACATAAGCTTTGTTAAACATGACTCAGACGGGAAGGTCGGTCTGGCTGCTATGAATAATCAGCCCCTGGTCTCATCTGTAATTCACTAGATGGGCACAAGATTGGCATTTACTATCCTCACTGCTCCATTGGGATTCTTTCCATTGAGATGGTTAGCTGGGTCAGTAATGGGAAACACTATTCAGTTCTCAGTAGATGCCAAATGGATATAGACACTACCATTAGGCCACAGAATAAAGGCTGGAAATGCTTAAATTCAGTACTATTCATGGATTCACTGATGAAATGACTCAGCTATTGACTTTTTGTTAAAGGAAGGATTCATGCATTACTAAATAAGACTGAGTATCTTCAGGCTAATAAACAGATCTGTCGTGTGTGTGTGTGTGTGTGTGTGTGTGTGTGTGTGTGTGTGTGACTGACTGAGTGAATGAGTGAGAGAGAGAGAGAGAGAGAGAGAGAAATATAACAGATTTGTGCACATTTAGGTAATTGTGTTTATTTTTATAGGAATATGACAAAGAAATGATTTGCTCTAATGCTTATGTAACATATCGAGCCTGTAGAAGTTTGATTCAGTTTAACAGAACCCTCTGTGTGTTATTTGCAGGAGTGAGCCCAGCCTTACAACATACCTCCTCCCTTTCATTGGGCTAAGATGAGTATTACCAGTGACGAAGTGAACTTCTTGGTCTATAGATATCTCCAAGAATCAGGTATGATCCATTGATCCATCTGCTAAACATAAAGACACTCTTTTATACTGAAATTACATCTGTTTATTTGGGCTTGAAACATCATTTTGTGTTTTCTGCATAACAGTAGTAATATGCTGATGTTTAATGGTCTACATAGTCAAACATTGCATGATTATTTATGTCAAGATTTTTTCCATAAACCAGCCATTTACCACCCGTAAGGTGAACAGAATATTTTCCTGCTTCATGGATGTCAGAACACTATGTACAATTTGGATGTATAATTTAAATTCTAGCTGCTGTGTTATATTGCTGTTTATTGAGACTGCTTCTGATGCCATCTGGCAGAATACAAACTACTGGCACCACAGGAGTCAACGTTGACATCGGCATGCCTTATTATGCTCTCAAATGTCATACTTGTTACGCCAGTCTGCTTTTGTATTCAATTTCTATTAGCTTTGTTTGGATCAGACAAGAGGTTTCTTGAATATTTGTGTTGTGTATGTGCACATCTTGTGCTTGGCAGTGCCCCAGTAATGAATGTGCATGGTGTTTTGTTTTCAGGTTTCTCCCACTCAGCATTCACCTTTGGCATTGAGAGTCACATTAGCCAGTCAAACATCAATGGAACACTAGTGCCCCCTGCAGCCCTCATCTCCATCCTGCAGAAAGGGCTTCAGTATGTGGAGGCAGAGATTAGCATCAACGAGGTTAGAGCAGCAAACTGCTTTTCCCATAGATGTTAATGCTAAATGATACAAAGCCAGATTGCTATTTATTGCAATATGTGCTTACATGCACATAATTTTCATATTTATATTCATACTATAAGAAACACATACAAACATTTATATACGTGTAAATATCAAGTAGAAAATTATAATTAATCTCTTTTAGTTGAGAAGCATAATTGTAGACTACATACATATAAAGATGACATGATGATGTGTTACTGCTGTTGTGCTGGCAGGATGGTACTGTCTTCGATGGTCGACCGATCGAATCACTGTCGCTCATCGACGCAGTGATGCCAGATGTCGTACAGACGCGGCAGCAGGCTTTCCGCGACAAGTTAGCCCAGCAGCAGGCGGCTGGTGCCATGGCAGCTTCAACTTCTGGAAACCAGTCTAATGCACCAAAGAACGGAGAAGCCACTGTCAATGGGGAGGAAAACGGCACTCACAACATGAGTAAGTCAAATCTCTGAAATAATTGTTATTTTAAATAACAATTTACTCAGTTCTGACTAATAAGGAAGCATTAGTTGATTGTATAACTCTGTATGAGTTGTATGGTTTTCATAGAATGCAATTTAGTTAGTAGCAGAGAAGTCAGAGAGGCGTAGTTTGGGTGGAGCTCTAGAAAATGGGGAGCGGAGTGGATGTTTGTGTCATTGTATCCCCATGAACTTTAACTCAGTAGATGGTAATAGGATCTCTGTATGGGATACTGGGAGGATTTTCTAAGGTAGAAATTTAATTAAAGCTCACCGAGTTTTTCCTGGGTTACATGTTGCATCCATTACTTCAATTGTCTTCTCATTATACTATGATGACTGTGTTCACGCCAAGTAGGTCAGGTTCTCAGACTGAGATGATTAAAAATAGCACTTGCATAAATCAACACATTAAAGCTACACATTATAGTGTGTCTTTGATCTGTTTATTAAAAGGAAGCTCTCCATCCCCTCAAACACTTAGATACAGTTAATGTTCATAATCATGAACATTAACATCAATTTAGTGGCAGGTCATTTATATTCCCTATTAGCTTCGTGACAAGTGTGGCCATATGTGTGTTTTCAAGTGTGAGTCGATGCAGATATTTATACGCGAGTATATCTGACCGTCCGTATGGACCCTGTCTGTTCGTAGATAACCACAGCGAGCCCATGGAGATGGATATTGATGTTGCAATACCAGCCAGTAAAGCCACAGTACTCCGGGGTCATGAGTCTGAAGTGTTCATCTGTGCCTGGAACCCTGTCAGTGATCTGCTGGCCTCAGGGTAAGTCTCTGAAACAGATCATGGTATGAGTCATACTGCATTGTATGCACACCGTGGCTTTTATTTTGAAAGATAAATAGCTTAATAAGAACCCTTGCTGACAGCGTACTCTCCAACAATCATTTGACCCGCATCCTGCTGTGTTGGTATTTCGTTCAGGTCGGGAGACTCCACTGCCAGGATCTGGAACCTGAATGAGAATAATAACTCAAACTCCACACAGCTGGTGCTGCGCCACTGTATCCGAGAAGGTGGCCAGGATGTCCCCAGCAACAAAGACGTCACCTCACTAGACTGGAATGTAGGTCCTCAATCGTCAGTCCAGATTTCTAGACTTTTACTCATACCGTGTGCAGAGTGTGTAGTTCATGCTGGATAACTTACAGTTTTGTTATTTTTTGTATCCAACAGAGTGATGGGACTCTCCTGGCAACTGGCTCATATGATGGATTTGCCAGGATATGGACAAAGGATGGTATGACCTTCATATTCCAGCACAGTGTTGTTAATGTGAATAATGCAACTTGATTTGTTTGAAGGATCTGTTTTAAAAGAAATTGATATCACTCCTATCCACTAGGAAATCTGGCAAGCACCTTGGGGCAGCACAAAGGGCCCATATTTGCACTCAAGTGGAACAAGAAGGGGAACTCTATTCTCAGTGCTGGCGTAGATAAGGTATTTTATAAAGCTCCCCATGCATGGATTTGTCTTTCGATAATAATGTCCTCATTTTTTTCCTTTACCAGTCCTGGGGCTTGAAATAAAATTTTTCCTCAGCTCACCAGCCAGACTGTAAATCTGTGACATATCATTTCCCTGGTATCCATAAACTGCAGTGTTATGTGCACTGCTATCAATAAATGTTTTTTTCAGTATATGAAAGATTGAGATCCCTGACATTATTGGCTAATATCTTGCATGTTATTTAATATTTTTATTCATTTTACAGCATAGGATAATTATGTGTGTTTATTATTTACTCAAAATAGATTAAATAGATTTGTGCAATAGAGACTTGAGCTGTAGCTGTGGGTGTTTTTGTGTAGGATTCATATAAATTGTCTGTATAAAGAAATTCATTTTACAAAGATTAATGACTGACACTAGTTCATCTGTTTTTTTTAACTTACCTATTATGTGGGATGAGAAGTTAATTTCAAGCCCAGACGGTCCATTAAGTGGAGATGATAAAGAACCTATTAAAATGTTACATTATTATGTTGCTTTTAAAATGTCTTGGTGGTGTAATGTAATGCTCAATTTCATTTTCCAGACGACAATCATTTGGGATGCACACACAGGAGAAGCCAAGCAACAGTTTCCTTTTCACTCAGGTAAAGTGTGTTCACTTTGCATCCACAAAAGTTAATAAAGACAGTTAAACATGAAGAATGAATGTTTCCTTGTGGTCATATTGTGGGTGGATACTGAGCGTGGACATTTGTATTAAAATATTCCCCAGCCCCGGCCCTGGATGTCGACTGGCAGAACAACACCACCTTTGCCTCCTGTAGCACAGACATGTGCATCCACGTATGTCGACTCGGCAGCGACCGTCCTCTCAAGACCTTCCAGGGCCACACGGTAAACGGTCTCTTTTGACCCCACTTCATACCGTGCTGTACTGACCAGACCCCCTCATGCTAATGAGTTATGTGTTTTGCAGAATGAAGTTAATGCCATTAAGTGGGATCCGTCGGGGATGCTGCTTGCCTCCTGCTCAGATGACATGACGTTAAAGGTAAGAGACCAGTCGTTATATCGGAGGTTAAAAAGAACTGTCCTAATTGGTGATGTGTTGTCAGTCTTATTTTGCCGTTGCCTTTTCCTTCACACACAGATCTGGAGTATGAAGCAGGAGTCCTGTGTGCACGACCTCCAGGCTCACAGCAAAGAGATCTACACCATCAAGTGGAGTCCCACAGGCCCAGGAACAAACAACCCCAACTCAAACATCATGCTCGCCAGGTGGGAAATCGCTCACACATAGCTCACATTCAGGACTATACAAGGGCAACAGCACACACACTGCTCAGTTTTCAGAGAAAAGTCCAGGTTTGTGTGCTTAGTGAAACAGAGTGTGTGGGTGCTTGTGTCTGGAACTATGTTGAATAGGGGACTCCTGTCATTGCTTGGCATTCAGAAGAAACAATGTTCCAGGCAAAATCTCAGGGCTAGTAAATGTCAGTGGCCCATAGCATTACACCCCAACCCAGATGTGCACGAATGTTTCAATGTTCTAGTTCAAACACCACTGGAATTTACAGCCCTTACTGACAACTCAGCATATACCTGTCTGTAATACACAAAGGGAATCAATCTGCTGTTACCACCACATCTTAGATGGAACTTTACAGTCAGTCAAGTAAATCGCTGCTCAGTATGTGAGAATTGCACTTTAAATGACTTTGATTTCCTGCCACCTATAGATCAGAGCTGCCTATTTTTACTTTGGTGACTGTCTGTAGAGTCTTTATCAAGCAGATGTGTTAATTAAAATCCGCCTCTTTTCATTTTGTTTTCAACGGTGTCTGTTAAATGATCACAGGTGCTGGTTTGACACAGCTTGATAGCTGATAGAAAGTTTTTACATTATTTATTTGCAATTAACATGTTTCAAATTGAAATTTATATTGTGAAACAATATGTTAGCATTGTGGAATTCCATAGGTTCCTTTATGCAACTAATGAGACATGTATTGAAAAGAATAGTGCTGATACTATTCACACTGGAACCTCTGGTTATGTTTATGACACAAGCAAAAAACATTTTCAGTAGATTATCTGTTATGTTACAAAAACCTAGGTGATTTTAAATCCATGGCACTGGTCTCACTTCTAATTTGTGTCTCCCGCTCCCATGCCTGCAGTGCCTCTTTTGACTCGACAGTGAGACTGTGGGATGTCGAGCGAGGCGTTTGTATTCACACACTGACCAAGCACCAGGAACCTGTCTACAGTGTGGCCTTCAGCCCAGACGGCAAACACCTGGCCAGCGGCTCCTTTGATAAGTGTGTCCACATTTGGAACACCACGGTAAGTGGCAGTCTGAGATTACTTATACTAACAAGTTAGGAAAAATGATTAACTGTGAATGAAAATGTTCATTTATTGTTCTGCAGTAGGTAATTATTTGTTTGTCCTGCTGTTTTAGACTGGGGCCTTGGTGCACAGCTATAGGGGCACTGGTGGTATTTTTGAGGTATGCTGGAACAGCACCGGGGACAAAGTCGGTGCCAGTGCATCAGACGGCTCGGTAAGCCATAGCCATATAATGACATTGCTGAACATCTCAACTTTTTTTTTGTTTGTGCAACATGGTTCAAACACTTTGTTTACCTTTCCTTTCTAGGTATGTGTTCTTGATCTCCGAAAATAGCTGATTTGAGACTTTGATGAACCCTGGAACGTGCAGTGAATTGCCTTCTTCTGAAATCAGCCCACACTGTCTCTTTGCTCAAGAAGAGCTGTTACGGTGGACTGAAACAAAACCTTCACAGGAGTCAAACCTCATGACTGCAGCAGTCTGCTTCTGAAGATCCAACACCAAATCAATTCAGCGCACCTCACAGCCACTGTGGGTTTTATGACAGGTCTGTGTGAGACGATGGAATCGGGTTGAGAGAACCTCAAAACAGGACTAAATCCAAATCCCTGCGAGCATCTGCTTTTTAAAAGGTTTCTAATGAGGAAGTGCTGTGATTCCCTCCGGGCAGTGGTCCAGCTATTATTGCTTGTAAGGGTTGGAAACACAAAGATGGGTTTTACAGAAAGAGGCACATGTTTGGCTGTAAAAGGCAACAAATTGTGAAAGAAAGATTGTGGTTTTAGGTCCTTCGTGTGATTGTTACTTCATGTCCAGATGACGTCATTGATGACATGATATAAGTAACATCAATACTGAAGCACTGGTATTGTCTGTTGACAGTGTGCTTAACCTCTCCTCGGTGGAGAATAGTTTGTTTCAAGAGTACTTCTTGCATTTCTTTTTGTCTACTTTCCACAGATGGACTTTTGAAAGTCAAAATTGAATGTGCCGCTACAAGGCAGCTCACATTTAACACCAGGCCAACAAACAGGAAGCCCCGCCAAGAAATAATCCAAATCTCCTCAAAATGACCTGCTCCAATTCACTCAAGATCAGGAAATATCGCTTTGTGGACAAGATGCTAAAAATGTTGTTTACAAAGAGATTTTTCTCCCTTTTGGATGTAAATTTAAAGAATGTAAAGATATGTAAATTAGATTAATACACAGACTTATATACTGTGTATATATGTTTATATACAGTACTCTTTATTGCCATCTGGTAGGGGCTCATTAATGGCTAGGACTGTCACAACCTTTACTGCTAACGTGTGACGAGACCTCTTTTTAAATGAAGTGCATGTGTCGTCAGCTGCTTTTAATACAGTCATTCTCAACTCGGCCAATCATTGTTTTGTTTTGTTTTTTTAAGTGAGTCACAAATAGCTCTGAGACAGGTGTGCTGAGTTAATTGGGTCTCCTCTGCTGCTGAATGCCACTGAGGAAATGTGTGTATTATTACCGGCATCCAGGGAATTATCTGGTCAACAACATGGAGTTGAACAGTCATCACAGCCGGCTGTTTGGTTTGCGGCGATAAGATGGTTACAGAGCAGGGCATTCGAAACATGAACGAAACCCGACTAATGAGACCACCTGTAATTTATAGCATAAACATGGTTTCTCTCTGCCTCTGTCCTCTGACGCAATGTTCAGAGCACATCTTGACCGTTTGGCTGAGGTCAAGTCAGTTTCACTGTGGAGAAGAAAGATGATAGGGCTTGTTCAGTCCTACTGATTCAAATTTGAAACGCTTGTGTTGTGGGCTAAGCCTCAGACATGTGCAGTGGGTCAACCTCCCTGTGTGACTGAGATCTAATGTAAAAGACAAAATTTACGAACTGACACACCATCACTTTGACTTTGCCATGTTTTTCTGGTCCCTCTTCTCTTTCGGTCTACTTCAACTCAACATTAACTGCACTTTTGTAACTGGCAGGTTCAGCAAATGTTCAGATTTTGCATAAAGAGCCAATTAATTTTCATATTTTTTCTCTCTCCTTTTTTTTTTAAAGTCACAATCAGATATTGATGGGTGGTTCACTGTTTTTCATTTGCTGAGAGCCATTATTGTCTGTGTCAGACTGAGAATCAGGCTGCAGGGTTAGTGTCCGTTCTCGGCATCTAAGGAGCCCAGTGTGGAGCAGGTGCTGTGACAGCTACTGTTTCTCTGATACCCTGGTCCAGGGTGCACTCGCCTGTTTCGAGGACAAAACTTTGAAGTCATTCAGTGTCTCAAATAAATCACTCTATTTTGATATCAGAAACAATGAAGCCCGTTTCTTGACTTGAGTCCTTATTTTCAATTTGCGCTCTCATGCAACCACTCAGAAGACCACAAAGAAAGAATCGACAACAAAATCTTTTGGACGTTTAATATAGTATAAAATAGATGTTTGCAAAAATACAAGAAATACAGTTTAGTCATTAGAGCTACATTGAGACAATGTGTCATGAGAACTATTTCCTCAAGCATTTAAGGCAACTTAAACATGTTTGCTCTGTCTTCTACAATGGCTTTATGACCTGTCCAGTCTGCAAACATACTACTGCAAACAGATAAAGCTAAGAGAAAAATGCTTTTTATCAGGAATTAGACTCACTACTAGCAGTCGTCATATTTATTTAGACTTACTTTATAATTTAATAGGATTTACTACTAATAGTAGTAAGTCTAATTCTTAGTAACAACTGTGAGACTTGTACCAACTTAACTCAAATCTCACGGCCAGTTAATATCTTGAAATGAAAGAGAAAAGGCAGAGAGAGGTGTGTTGCACTTGATCCCAGCTAGTACCTCAATGAGTTCTCCAAGGATTCTTCATCAGCGTCTACATCCTCATATCCTCGTACCTCGCTTGACATGTGGATTTCAACTGTACTAGACTCTGAACCTAGCGAGACAAAACAGGGGCAGGTGTTACTGCACATGACACCTTGACACGACAAACAGCTTATCAAACTATCTGCCCATTGAGGTATTGATATTATCATTTACAAAAGTATTTGGGGAATTATAGTGTACAACCAGCAAGTGCAGTTTCGGATGAGGAAGCTTTTATTGGGTTTATTATAATAATATTGTTATTATTTAGCTCTGCGTGTGTGTGTGTGTGTGTGTTTTCTGTACTTGTATTTGGTGACAACCAGATTGAGGTCTGTATAAATGAGTGGAAAACGTATGGCCTTTCAAAATTAACTTTATTTCTAGACACTGAATGGTGACACGTAAACAGTGAACAGGCTTTGTACATGATCTACACGGTGCACAAACACAACTACTGAAACAAAAAGTTGAAACTTGTAGAAAATGTTTGACAAAATCGTCCCAAAATACATTTAATAAATTCCGTACCGGCCTTTTTTTCACAACAGGGATTTTTCAACATGTCACATTGGGAAGTCTTATTATCACATCTGTGCTGTGTTATAATGCCACATTAAATCGCGGCTGTGTGACACTGACTGAACAGCTAATTTTGAACTCAGCCATCGTTCCTCATGTTATTTGCACCTGTGCGTTTCCTGCTGTGCCATGTGAAAGAAAGATCCTGTGTCATCACTCAGTTTCCGCTGCAGAATGACAACTGATCTTTTCATCCCATAAATGGAAAAATCAGCAGACTACAGCAGAACTGCTATAATTACTAATTTAATGGTAGAAATCAATTGGAGCAGCGAGACAGATGACAGCTACATTTTATTTTTTGTTGTATTCGACTGAATTTGGGTTAAGAATGAGCCCAATAATTTGGTAAATGACTGTTTTATCTGCTTCATCTAAATACTTCAGCTTTTCCTTTGCTCTCTGGTTATCATCCAACGCGTATCAACACTGATACTTAAAAGCTCCATGTGACTTGGCACAATAGCATCACTGCTGTCATCGCTTTCTTATTAGCACAAATTGTTCAAAATCCCTCGCGGTGCAATGTCACGCTACTGTACCGTGTCAACACAGTCCTGCAGGGCGTCATCACTTGCACCGCAGAGGGCTTCGACTGTTCTAATCCAACGTAATCGCAACAATAAAAAATGTTCCCTGCTCACGAATCAACTCAGACAGAGTGGATTCCTCACGCCTTGATATCAGGCCTCATCCAAATGACACTTTGCATAAACAGAACCATAGCGTCAGGGGGGCAGCATGTACCATCAATGACGCTGATGAGTCGTGCAAAGGCGTCACCAGCCCTGATACACAGGTGAGCTGTTACTGCCATCGAGAGGCCAGTTACCTTCTGAGAGGACACTGATGGCATCGGAGTGGTGCTGTCCATTGCCCGTCAGGGTCTTCTTGGCTTCCTGGATGTGACTCTGGTAGAGCAGGGTAGTGCTCAACACTGTGTTATGACTGGCTGTATTAGGCACCGAAGTGGAAAGTGAATCCCAGGCCAGCTCCCTCCTCCTCCTCCGCAGGTCAACGTCGAAGCCCATCCAGCCGTGAAAGGCCAGGGTGTTGAGGAAAGCCTGCATAGGGTTCAGGATACCCTGAAGAAGAAATATGGATCAATCGAAGGTGCTGGTTAACGATGAAACTGCTCTATTTGTTAATTTTACCCATGTGACCTACCGTGATAAACCATGTGATGAGGGCTGCGTTTCTGACGTCCCTCAAACTGTTGTCATTGATATCTGTCTGCATCTCCAGGTAGAAGAGGAGGATCTCATTGATGATGTTGGGAGCCCAGCTAGAACATCACCACAAAAACACACCTCATTAGCAATGATACCTGTAAATGACATTATTCTTTTCACTATCTGAAACACAAATAGTTTTATGAAAGGTATTTTTGTACTACCTCTGCTAGAGCAAATGGGTTTTCATGAACTCCATGATATTAAATCTATTTTCAGAGATTTGTTGATAATCCCTCACAGTGATTCTCTGCACCTTACCTGTCATATTATATTTAGAAGGTCATTTTAGCCCCAGCGTATCCATTTTAACTGCCCTCAGGCTGCATTACCATCACAAATCATCTACCAATTAACATTCTGCAATGATAAACCGTCCCTCTCAGTTCATCCTGAAGATAAAAGATAATAACCTACCAAATGAAGAACACCAGCATCATTTTAAAGAAGCGTATTTTGATCCCGTTGGCCAGTCGTCTCTCATTTTCCGTGTAGATTCCTTGTCGTCCTTTCAGTAAAGCTGTCACTGCATTGGGACAAAGGAGACAGGTGGTTATTTATTTTACCTGTGTGTGTGTGTGCGTGTGTGAGGGAGGTATTTGTCCAGAGATGTTTGAGGAGCTGACCTGCAGATATGGTTCTGTTGAAGAAGACGGGGTTGGCGACGAGCACCAGCAGCATCGGCGTGTATGTGGTAATGTAGTGAGGGATGGCGTGCTGGAGGCCTTGCTCGCAACTGCACCGGAAACAAAAAGCAACAAAGCGGAATCATAGCACAAAAAACAAAAAAACCCAAACATTCTATAATAAATAGATAAATAGTTACAAATGTTTGTTTGTTTTTCCAGACGCAAACACTGGATCAATGGTTTAGATGTGGACGCATCAGCTATTAATGGGTTTGTTTGATACATAGCTTCAGGCTCTCAGCCAATTAGTGTGACACAGCAGGGTCTTACTTGGAGATGGATGGATAGTAAAGCATGGCCACTCCTTCAACACACAGCAGCACCGCCAGACCCCACGTGATCATGTGATAGAGGATAATGGTGCTGGTGGGCAAAGAAACAAGTCATGAGACTGGGCTCACAACACATGCTGCAGCAGTGTATTATGAGAATGTGCCCCCGCCCCCACCCAATGCAGAAAACAAAAGTAGGGCACAGAGCTGAAGAGAGAGACGTTTCTGGCTGGAAGGAACGACAGCGTGTGTTGTGTGAAGCAACGTGGGAGAGTGATGTTTCACACGTTTGGCTTGTTGTCAGTGGCAGCTCGGTTTCCTGCGTTCAGGTGATAATGAATTCAGGAGGTGAGGACATGAGCACCTGATTCCTGCAGATGTTTTCACCACCAGGAAAACGTCCACGGCGTAGCAGAACGTCCACCAGAAGGACGCGCTGAAGAACAACTGGATCCACATCTGTAACACATAAAGCAAACACAACGTATTGCGAACAGTGTCTTGTTCTTACGCTACGCACTCTGTTATCTGTGCCTTCACGGTTTAGGACTGTGACAGAGATTTTATGGTCGACTGGGCGCCGCATGCTCGTGCCTTCACCTGTGAAATCAGGACTCTCCAGGATTAACGGAGCACATTGTTTTGTTTTTCCACCTGTCCAATGTCAACGTTAAACATGACTGCTGAATGTGTTGGACGCTCGACAAAGACCAGTGTGTACGTACCGCACTGCCAACGCAGTAGACCTCTGGCCAGACGTTGGTGTTGTTGGCCAGTGAGATGTTGTCGATGATGTTGGGCAGGCCCAGCCAGACCGCCGACCTGAGGATGATACCTGCAGGAGGAAATCATTACATGTTCACTGACTGCTGCTGCTGCTGCTGAGTTAATTGGACAGTTCCTGCTTTGGCAGCAAACACAACTGGGCGAGGAGAGAAACAAATAGAAACACACACACATATATACACACACACACAAACTTAGCAGGAGATGTGAGTTTTATTAACACTTGAAGGGGCTTTTTTCCCTCAGTCTCTGTTTCTGTGTGCACTCAGAGTCATGGAGTTCCTTTTAATAGCAGCTTAGCACCATGGAAGTGCCTCCAGGTGTGTTTAATCAGGGTGTTTTCCATTTCCTACATGGAACCCATGTGGGCAGAGCGAGCCATGGAAAACAGGAGCTCTCCCAGACTCCTCGTGTGATGCAGACTACATGCTGCTGTGCGTTTTGTTCGGTTGTGAGTCACGGCTGTGCTTTGGGGTGTTACAGTTTGCAGTGGAGGACGGAGCGTGTCGGACGACGACGTGACCCTGTTGAACGCAGCGTGATCAGATCAGATGTGACATCAGATGTTCTCATCAGGAACTACTGTATGGAACAGCTGATGGTTTGGAGAACAATGCTGCATTCACATCAAACACAGGCCATGAGGAGTGATGACGAGTGGGTTCATGACTCACATGAGTCCCTGCACACAGTCCCTGTGGCTCCCTCATGTTATAATGAACTCAATATTATTGACCTGTATCAACATGTGAGATGAAAACCATGTCGTCATGATTTATGGTAACATGATCCCCAAAGCACATTTACGGTTAATTAGACAAACATCCCGGTTTGGCAGTTAATTAGAATGTGTGTTGTTAAAACTTTACACATATTGTGATTCATTTTTAGTTGAGACAAAGCAACAAAGGGGTTAAAAACGGAACCCGTGCGTAATTCACGTGCGTAATTGGAACCAGCTGTGCCGCGCTCGGAAATTCTACTTAATGTTTGCGCCTCGCGGGCCGCGTGCGTTTTGGGGGGGTCTTACCTGTGCATCCCAGAATGTCGCACACGCTGATGATGAACAGTATCCGGGATGAGGACGCGGGCCTCGGCGCTGGCTCCTGGCCGAGTCTCCGGTAGCCTCTGCGTTTGGGCAGAATCTGGAGGAGCGCGAGCAGCAGGCTGAGAGCCGCGCTGGTCAGACTCACTGCCCCGAACAGCTGCGGCTGGAAGGAGACCACCAGCTCTGTCGCCGCGTCCCGGTTCGGACAGCAGAACGTCTCCAGCCGGGGGGAGGCCATCGCGGGATAAAGAGAGAGAGAGAGAGGGAGAGAGAGAAGGGGAGAAACGGGGCAGTGGTGTCAGGAGAGGAGGAAGAGAGAGGAGAGAATGAAAAGAAAGGCAGAGGAAATAACTCGAGCGTCAGAAATCACGGGGCCGAGTCATCATGTGCTTCCACTTTAATCCCTGCAGCTACAGCTGCACTGTGCCACAATGCAGCTCCGCAGCAGCACAGCAGCCACATTCACATGCACTGAGGTCAAAAGGTCTCAGACCCCGTGGTTCCAAACGCCTCGCAACTACAAACTGATGTAACCTACAACACACAGATACAGATACACATACAGATACACAGATACAGATACACATACAGATACACATACACATACAGATACACATACAGATACTGCATTAGACACAGTACATCTGTGTGTGGCTGGGTGAACTGTGGGTTTTACATCTTAAAATGGCAACACAAACGATGTGAGTAAATACATGTGAGGGGAAATTTCATTGTAGTGATTCAATAACAAACGTCCTTATGTCCTAATATATCCTTATATATCCCTATGTCCTTATGTCCTAATGTATCCTTATATATCCCTATGTCCTTATGTCCTTATGTCCTAATGTATCCTTATATATCCCTATGTCCTTATGTCCTAATAATAAATGAAAACAAAAAGGTTTTATGTAGTCATATAATAAAAAATGAACTGGATTTTATTTGAACTGATATGAGCTGGGAGACAGTAACAGTACCTTCAACATTGATGATATATATATATATATATATATATATATATATATATATATATATAGGATCAGGTGTATATTTGGGAAACAAAGCATGAACAAGGCATAAAGTCAGTTGCATGGAGAGTTTGTAGAATGTCGTATCAGTGTTGATGGTCTGCTCTCTGCTGCTGCCCTCTGCTGGTCTCCATATTTATATGTGACTGTGACAACAAAACAATGTGGGAAAATGATGTAGCCTCTCATAGCCATTATACCTTATTATATCACATGATGTACAAACATGAATGTAAATCAGTACAATACTGTATCAAGTCAAAATAATTTTAAATAGTAAATTTAGTTTTATAGTCTCCCACTTCTCAAATTGATCATAATTCAGTTTTTAATGTACAAAAGGACAAATATAATTAACTCTTCTTAAATAGTGTTACCAATTTAACATCTTTTCCTGTAAATCTAGCTGTTGCTAATGCTGTGTTGTCTTTAATCATAAATAAGGAAAGAGCCATGTGTTGTGTGTCAGTGTGTCGGATTGCGCAACAGTGGCTGAGTATTAATTATCTTTAACTGACAATAACACAACACGTTTCCATTGGACCACAGTTTTCAACCACTCATTCATTTGACTTCTTTTGACTTAACTCAACAACCAACAACCAACCAGCCCCCTCCCGCCTGTTGCTTCTGCTGCAGAGGACGGGTGTGTGTGCACTGTCTCAGATTACAGACCTGCTCTACAGGCCCCTGTGCCTCCACCTTCCGCTTCTGAGACCCAACCGCTACTCTCAACCAGCCTGCTTCCTGCACGGCAAATACTTTGTGTGACAGGAAATGACATCATGGCACCAAGTCCTGCCACAACTACATTGAAAACAGATGAGGACCAAACATACTTCAGACGTGCACTGGCTCGTGAGTCAGACGCAGCAGAAGCCCATGAGGCGAAGCAGCCAAACGAGCAACTGGTTTAGGAACAAAGCAACGGCACGAATATGGCTGCAGGGCACAGAGAGCGTGAGCGAGACACTGCATGTCAAGCTGCGACCTTTGTCTTCTTCTCGAACCCTATGATGAGCGGTGAGTAGCTGCTTTCCACTAAAACATCCACCATCAACGTCATTAAAATCCATATGAATTCAATTTGTAATTGTGTTACCAACCACTATTGGTTTTTTCAATGTGTCTACACCAAGATGTGGAGTCAGACTGGTCTCCAGTTCATGACGCAGCCTTCAATGGGCGTGTCCTCGCTCTGCAGAGACTCATCACCCAGGTAACGTTGAATGGGATCTTCTGTATTAGGATAAAAAGCTTTATAGTCACAGTATAGTAATATGTGTACATGTGTGTACTGTCCTCAGGGTAAATGTGTGAATCTGAGCACACTGGACCAGGTCTCCCCTCTTCATGGAGCATGTTTGCAGGGCCACGTGTCCTGTGCCAAACTGCTGCTGGAAAACGGGGCAAACGTCAGTGCGCCATCATCTGGTTGTGCTTTGTAAACAGTCACAGCACGTGACTCGAAGGCAACAGTATCATTTATTGTTTAACTTTGTGGAAGTTCATTTTAGTGAGCGATTAACCAGACAAGCATTCGCACACATACACAAACGCACAATAACACATTAACAAACAAAGTCCGACTTGCGAAACCACAACAATGAACTGCGAGTCTGATGAAAGAGTTAATTGATATTTTATTTTGACCTATAATAAATGTCCATGCCTTTGTAATGATGCTGCTTATTTGTTAATTACATACATATGATTTATCCACAAGTCTTTGGTCGCTCATCTAAAGCTGCTCTTTCTCTCTGGATCAGGTAAACAGTCCAACTGTGGATGGACAAACCCCTCTGTCAGAGGCCTGTGCCCGGGGCCATGTGTCCTGCATGTCCTTACTCCTGCAACACGGAGCCACTCCAGTGGGAACCAGCCTGTCCAGCTCTCCAATCCACAGGGCCGCAGCCAAAGGTCAGGGGTCACATTCCTCTGCATATACAGTACATGCGCTGCAGATCATTTCTCACCGTGAAGGTGCATCTCTCCAGGTCACTCAGAGTGCATTGAGCCTCTCGTGCAGCACGGTGCAGATGTGGACCAGCACATCCACCAGACGGGTTCCCCTCTGCATGTTGCATGCTCCAGTCAGCACCTGAGCACTGTGAAGAAACTGCTTCAGCTCGGTAAGAGGGTTGCACACCCTGAACCTGACAAATCACTGGTCAGCATAGCCATGCTGTTTCCACATTCCTCATTAGTCTCATTTCTGCTTCAGGTGCTAATGTGAACAGCAGCGTGTCTGGTGAGCCGCCGCTGCACATCGCTGCCCGTCTGTCCAACCCGGAGCTGGTGTCCCTCCTGCTTGACCATGGGGCAGATCGCTCCCTCAGGAACCTGGAGGGCAAACGGCCCCTGGACGTTGCACCTCCTAGCAGCCTGGCAGAGAGGCTGCTGAGACAAGCAGGAGGTATTCAGTGTAAACCAACTCACCAAGCAGTGTAACTGGGCGGGTGCCAGGATCTGTAGCTAATAATCAAAACATCTTTCTGTCATGGCTGCCGATGTGTGCTCCAGGAGTGTCCCCCCTCGTGCAGCTGTGCAGGCTGAACATCAGGAAAGCTGCGGGCAAGCAAAGGCTGGGTGGGATTCAGGACCTCCAGCTCCCCACAGAGCTGAAACAGTATCTTCTCTACCAATCAGGGAACCCAGGGAGCTCAAGTGCATTCCAGGATTTAGCCAGTATACCTCAGACTGGGAGCGTTTCACACCAAGGTCCATAGGGGGCGGGCTTGCACAAGCTCACAGTGAGATGACAACATCATGGATGGTGTTTGTGACAGCTATCGACTGTGACTCTCCTCAGTGCCAAACACAGACTCAATCAGGATTTGTATATCGAAGAGTGTGATCACTGAATAGAATACAAACATAAAGGATCTGTAGTAATCTGTAGTATTTATACTATGTCACTGTGAACTCATACTACTTTTTTTGTCGGTTGTGATGATAAAAATTGAATGATTGTTTGCGGAGGTGAAACACATCTATGTTGTTGGAACGTGTTGTTCTTGGGTTTACCCACCAGGGGTTTGATACACACACACACACACACACACACACACACACGCACACACACACACACACACACACACACACACACACACACCTTCTTGATTTGTTTTCTTTCAGTTCATCTTCTCAGTTTCAGATATGTTTCAGCATTACTACATGCAGGTATAAAAAGGATGTTTGTAAAAAAAAACTTTCGTAAAAAGAGTCTAATATTACTTTTTGGTCGTTATTATATGTTATTAAGTAAAAAAAAAAACAGCTTCACGGTGGACAGAAATATGTGGATAGTGACAGATTTTCAAAGAATGGGGAATATAATAGTCTCTGTAATTGAGTGATGTCATGACCCCTGTGTCATTGCACTGTTTTAAATATGTCAGTGAAGGAGATGATGAAAGGGCCTGTGTGTGGTGCTATAGTTCACTGTAAACATACATGTCCTCTCCACAGTGACAACAGCAACAGATGCTGAACTCACCCACACCCCTCTTGTTAAATCCAGCACTCATTAACTTTCCATCGATCCCCGTGTCCCAATTTGTCACTTAAACTAAATCATCGTCCCTTCAAACGTTGCACGAGTGCCCCCGGGGGGGTGGGGGGCACTGAGCCATGTTTCGATTTAACTTGTGTGTAATGTTTAATCGATACAGCCGAGGAGCTTCCGACTCGGGAAGCTGTCGGTGAAAGGATATGCAGGATGCATTGCCTGCTATTTGTGACACCCGGATAACTGGGTCAGACAAGTCTGTCTGGATACGACAATCACACAATCGCACAAACCATTTCCCACTTCAGACCTCGTGGCCTAACTGATGGTGTCCTTCTGCCTTGCTCTGTGTAATGTGGTGAGGCTGAAGAGGCTCTCAGGTTAAGCCAGGACTTTGTGTGGCCCCTCACATGCACTTATATATCAAATGACCTATGTTTCATACCAACGCTTTTACTTTCATCCTCCAGAGGAGAGCACTCCATTAACCTCCATCCTTTTCTACTGCATCTGCACGTGCTGACCAAACAGTGCAGAATGCATTTCCTACTCAGGGTTTAAGTGAAACACACACATCCAAGTTTTAAAATCCGGCACGCACATTTGCTTTAAACAAACCAATTCTGTCCACAATCAGCTTTAATGAAGAGCAGAGGAAAGCGTACTTACTTAAACCACTAAAACAGAATGAGTTACGGAGCGGTGCAATGTAATCGTCTGTAAAAATAAATATTTGGTTGCACCCATAACGGCCCAGTGTTAATAACCAGCTCCAATGCAGGATTAGTTTACTCATTATTATATGAATCTCTCTAATCATCCGTCGACTGTGAGCAGGCACCAGCGACTCAAAACAAGCTGCAGCCATTAAAAACCCTTCTGTGCAAACATCCAACAACAAAACTCTAATCATTCCTGGTGCAGCGGCTCATGTCCTGATTGCTGCGCGCTGGATCTTGTTATAGATATCACTACTTCCCACTAAGCTACAAGTGGGCTGTGCTATGTCCTCGTGCTCGCCAGTAATTGCTTTGGTATTTTTAGTTTGCAAGTGCTGGGGTGATTAAAACAAATGGAGATGATAGTGGAGACGGAGCTCTCCTGTGGCTTCTTGGGTTTAGTCAGGCTGTGTACGCCAATGTTTTCAATTAGACACTGCTGCACTAATGAGGGTTTATTGAAGAGTTTGAATACGTATGCAAAACAGAAGAGAGCGTCTTCATCTCAAAACAAAGTTTACCCCTTTATCTCGGACTGACTTTTCTGTGCAAGTAACAGAAATAAAAAAAAAAGACTGCTGGAAAAATTGAGTTTATTTTAAATTCTGTGGATTTATATCATGTAAAAAAAATGTACATCATGATCACAAAAAATAACTAATAAAATAACTTTCCTGAATATTGGGACTGTTGCAATAAATATACATTTTTTTTTTTCCATGATTAGTTTTGAGGAATACATGAATCACAGGCATCACATTGACACATTGTGTCTCAGTGCCTGAACAGAAACAGCATCTTTTTTTTTCAAATAAAACTCCATAAAGACTCATGGCCCTTAACCCAGCGCTCCTCTTCTCTAAGACAGCAGTTTGTGGGGAAGGCAGGGGAGCGGTCCTTCAGCTGCTCCCACATGGGAACTGTCTTTGTCTGTGGTTGACGACTGCAGGCGGACGCAGCTGTGGCATGTCAAGATGGCTGCTGCGCTGTCCACAGCAGGTAGAGACACAGCAGGTTCAGCGCAACGAGGACCAGCACCAAGCCAGTGTGGACCTTCTGCACCCACAGACACGCGTTCAGCTTCTGCTCCAGCCGCATGTTGCAGGCCATCATTCTCATGAGCTGGTGAGACAACAAGAGCATCACCGCACTGAATCCAATCAGGCTGTCATAGGTTTACAGGAGGTAACTAGCTTAGCATTAGAACTAGAAGCAATGAGAAACGGCTACGATAAGAACTGTAAGAATAAGAGAACCAGTGCGTCAGTGATGTATGTCGGTGACTGATTATGTGAGAAATAGTTGAGAGGAACAAGGCGTCTCCTCAATCAGAACTCACCACTGTGTCTAAATCCTGCTGCCCGCTGGTCCCTGTATCCACAGTGCCGTCCCTCAGAGGGCTCACTGCTGGTTTCACGCTCTCCAGAACATGGCAGCGCAATCTGTGGGATAGTTACAGTCTAATGATTTATGAGGAGCCCACTGTCATGAGTGTAATGCGGACTGAGTGCAGGGAGGCCAAGAGTGTATCAACTCTTTGTACCTGTGCTCCATGATCTTGGCTTTTGGTACTTCCTTCCAGAACTGTGCAAGTTCTTGTGATCCAGCATTGTCCATCTCAGCAGCCATAATTAAAAATCTGTCCTGCGGTGATGCTTGAGATCCTGCACAGAACCGTTTGCACGAAAAAAAATTTATACAAGTTAAGCATTCTTAACTTGTATTAAGTGAACAATGTAAGAAAAATGAAATTATTGTTTCATGAATAGTGATCCCAAGGAGCTGACTAATTTACTGTGTAAAGAAACAATGCTAGATATAAACACAACAGCATAAAAGCCAAAAACTGGTTTGTTTTGGATACATGATTCTTTTATCAGTCTTGAAATACATATGTCTGTGTATAACATTTGACTACTCTATGGTTCTGCATTTGCATCTGCTCGAGTGGAGATGAGCGGCGTAAGTGCAGTACCTCCATGTAAGGACACCACGATGTCTACTGAAGCTCCTGGTTCGCAGCAGCTGCTGCTGGGCTTCACTCTGTACTTCTCAGGTGCTGTGGTCCGTACCTGATAAAACACCAATTTCTCAAAATCAAGTATTATTTTAGCAATGTGCGTCAATCAGCCTTTCCGCCCTGGCCATAATCAGAGACCTGAGCACCCACTCACTTCACACTCACCTTGAAGGCCACTTGATTTTTGGTCACATTACTCAGTATAATGAGACACTTCTTCTCTGTCTCTCCAGATCCGAAGCTGAGCTCCTCTGCAGGGCTGGAGAGAGGGAGAAGAAATAGTATATTGTAGTTTATAAGCTATGGGCTGAGATTGTGTTGTTGGCAGTGATGCTGAAGACCCATATTAGCCTCCCGGTGCACCTGGATGTTTTCATGCTGTTTAGGACGTTACTGATGGAAAAAAGGGGAGTGACTGTACCACAACATCCAAACACATCACTGCGATCACTATACCCCTTTGCAGTGCACTGCTTTTGAAGTGGATCATTGGCCAGTCCCTCTCCCCAATTACTGTGGCACCATTAAAAATTAACACCACCAAGCTCATTTCTACTTAATGAACCATTGATTGGTAGCAGCCTTAATTCCCTCCCACATGTGACCAGATCAATTGAGCTCTAAAGGTACAGAACACGTCAATAATGACTTAAGGCTTTGAGCCGATACACGGAGAGAACATCTTAATCAATATCTACAAGGCTGTTTAAAAATGTGTCTTTTTGCGACGGACTCCGGGTAAATTTATTGTTCATTTATCCCAGTGAGGCGCAGTGTGAAGTCTCTGGTGCATCAGTATAGTTTTTAAGTCTGCAGACCATTTTTTCCCTTTCCATCTGCAGTGTGGCATGATAGATTTGTAGCAAACACGGAGCAGTGTAGATGATGGTGAGGTGGAGGTGAAAGCAGGTTGACATACCTAACATCTAGCAAAGGGCCTTTGAAGGTGGTCACTGGCTTCCTGGCTCCTTTGGCCCTGGCACTCGTGTCTGGTTTATCACAGTCCTCTGCTTTCCCACCGTCTTCCAGGAAATTGACCTGTAACAACAAAGACCACTTAATTAGAAAAGGGAATCCGAATACTGATAGTGTAATCACATGACCCTTATCTGGTTCGTTCTATGAAAATGAAATGTTTGACCTTTGTCCATCATACAGAGAAGGCTATCAGTTAATGAAGCGCCTGACTGTCATCAATAATGATTAATGAATGGCCCATGTGCAAAAATAGTCCCGAGTAATGTGTTATCGAATTAATAGCTCATTTCCAAATCACATTCTCTCTCTTACAAAGAGAACCACATGACTACTCCTGACCGCGCTTCCTTGTGGAGCACAAAACTATAGGCAGTGCCTTAATTTGAAAATGCAGAACAAAATGACTCACAAACTCGTGACCTGTCACAGAAAAATAACCGTAAACGAAAGTACATCCAGGACAGATGTCGCAAAATAACACATGTGAACCTATTTTGCGCAACATCCCCAACCTTTGGCCCAAATCATCTGCAGGCAGAGCACAAGACCAGGTTATTAGCTGACATGAGGAAAATTGTGAAATTTATGTGGAAGTGTGGAACATTCTGAATACAGCTGTTGATTTGGGGGAAATAGATGCTTTCACCGTGTGGCTGTCACCACATGTTGCGTAAACACATGAGAGAGTAAGGACATCATTGGACACAAAAAGGAAGGGGAGGGGGCCGTGGCAAAGGTGAGAGGACACTGCATGTGATGGCAACACTGGTGACTCAGAGGGGAAGTGTGTCATTTGCTGCTATAAGCAACACAAGCATGTCATCTTAATTTTATGGCTGACTGTCATGCAACTGCCACAATAAAGACATCAAGAGATAATCAGCTGCTGATGAAATGTCTCTATTTATTCATCATTTTGAAATCGCAAGCTTAACACAATTAGTAATGATGTGAGTAGGAAAAAAGTAAAACATGGTCAAATATAAATGAAAAAGGGAGATCTTGAAATTATTAGGCTGTTTCATACAGATAGCAAAACAACAAAAAAAAAAGTGCATTGCAAAGATTATGATCAAAAACACCTTCATAATTATCTTGCGCAAAGAAATAAAACACCATAAAAAAATCACAATCTAAAATTAGAGAACTTTCTGATGATTTCTACACATAGTGTAAGATATGAAATGCAATGATTAAAAAAATCCATATTACTAAAGTAGAAGATGATTGAAATGTTAAAAAAGGAGTGTATATTTATTATAAAGTACGTATTAAAAAGGCACAGATCAAGATACGTTTAGCAGTCCTCAGTCTCGTTGATCTAGTAAGCAGAGCTGTAGTGGACAAGGCACAGGGGGCTTCTGCCAAAAAGATGCTTGAAAGTCAGGCATGGTTTAGTGCTATGTGCTACTAATGTAGTCTACTGTAATATAACAGTACTCAAGGTTTAAAAAAACAAATAATATGCAATTGCAAATGGACACTCGTGACTGTTCTACCTGTTTTGCTCAAATAACTGAATTGAAATGAGTATATTGCTTGTTTCAGTGTTGACATTGGTTTTGTGCAAAAAGTACACTACTGATTATGTAACGTACGTTCCCGGATAAGAAACCTTATCTCCGTATTATCTACGTTTTTAAAAGAGTTCAGTTTGAAAGGTCAAATTGAAATGTGTGGTCCTTGACAAGTCAGGGACGAAAAATGTCAAGGGGGTGGTGATGACATCGGTCGACTGTGAGGGAGGTGCACTCACAAAAAATTGATAACATGTGAGCACACCTGCCTTTCCAGCCTGCAGAAATCGTCCGGACACAGAGCTCCTTGTGTGGGTGTGATCCTACACTGCCTTACCACATCCAGCCCTTATTTCAAAACAGAGAGAAAGGCAATTAGCTTTCAGGAGCCATCACATTTTCGGCACAGCGCTGCCTGGAACCCAAAAAGAATTCAGGATGGGGTGGGGGGGTGGTGGATCAGTTCAGAAACTTTCAGAAAAATTCTGAACTAATACCTCACCATTTAATATTCCACAATAACCCCTCTGATTGTAATTAGGCACATTTATACACTACTCATATTGTACCACACCAACTCTGCATGCAGTTTCACTGCAGGGTGGTTGGGTTTCTTATATTGACTACCCTACCTACTGACTACCTGAAAAACATCTTCCTTCTTCCCAGAGCTGAAGCAGACATTCAGCTATGTAGTCAGACACCTCGGGGAACTGCAGTGTTAGTTATAATACATTTACAGGTTTAGTGTGTTTAAGATGAAATTAGGTCTTTTGCTCCTACAGAGATCTATGCATCTTTTCTCTGGTGTAATACAGAGAAAGTACGGCCCCGCTGTGCTCACGCCTATGTCTGAAGGAGTGTGAGGCACTTCTTTATATTTCACAGTAAGAGCATTAGCAAACCTCAATTCTGTGCCTGCCGGGTCCTGCGGAGGATAACAATTGATTCGCATATCTTTGCTTTCTACATTTAAATCTGTTGTGCATGACCAATGTGTTATTTGGCAACAGAAGCACAGTTTGTTTGTTAGGGCTTAGGAGGCTCATGGGAGTAGCCTTGGTGACGCAGCACTGCTGGGTCTCTCCAGCAGATAGGCTACATTGTTAAAACCTAATCCCACCATAATAATTTAGGTTAAACCCAGGTTTGTTACTCCATTTAACGTGAAAGTAAAAGTACAAAACAAATTGCTGCAAGACAAAATAACAATCAAGTAAAAATAATAAATAACCAGGGTTAAAAAAAAGAGGAGCAACAGGTATATCCTGAGATAACCCCCTTAATTCCCTCCATGCTCCATCTATTTCCATGCAGGCTTTCTTTGCATGCTGCTGGCTAGAAAAGAAGCTAAATAGATTATGAAGCGAAGGCTAGATTGTCCTGTAGGGACGTAAGTGAAAGTCGGTGACATCACAGTGAGCTGGAGGCGAAGGTGGCAGCAGACATGTTCAAGCTGAGACCTGTGGGTGTCTCAGTGAATGGTGCTGTGTGCTGCCATTCCGGAGAAACAGGAATCCAGTGACAGCAGGGAAGAGCTAGAGCAAGTGTATGACTTGACAGCCTCTGTGAATAATACGAGAGGCTGAGAAGATGAGAGGAGCAGTGTGCTGGCTGTGGTGGAAAGCGTTTGTTGGCAGGATTTAATTGCTGCCAAAGACATTAGGAGTCATCTTCATCCAAGACAATGAACAAGAGCTTAACGTCTACCAAATCCGGGCATTACTGGCCACTTAATTCACAGTAGTCTCCACAGAGCGGCCTGATTACATGCACTCATCTCAGGCTCATTTCAAAGAAATGAGGTCGAAGGAAACAGGAGGACTAACTACTGGGCATTTCATTTGACCACCGCCTGAAATGCCAGAATCAGAATTAATCATAACCCAATCATCACTCTGGGCTTACGCTAGAACAGCTACACCAACAAAAGAAACACTGTTCCTGCTAACTTACTAATTATATTCAAAGACACATTCAGACTGGCAAGATCAAACTTAGAACCCAAAAACAGACACCTACACATCACACTAGGATCAGACCTGCCTTTTACTGTAGCAAAATTGAGTAGACTACATAAATCATGACCTTTTCTAACATTAACTTTTAGCACACCTAATTTCTGAAAGAGCTCGTTATAATACCACGTGACATTAAGTGTTACAGTAAAAGAAAAAAGTACCTTTTTAGGCTTTACTGCAACCTCAGAGTTGAAGCTGGACTCAAGGGCATCTTTGCCCTCCATATCACCCTCTTTGCTCTCCATCTCATCCTCACTTACAATGGGCCCGTTGTCACAGATGGGTGTTTGGAAGTCGTCATCAGGAAGTGGTGGGTAGCTATACTTGAAAGGGTCCTGGAGTGTACAGGAAGTCCAAATGACTTTCATGTAAATAAATGTTTACTTCTTATTCATGCATCAAGGGAGGAGGTTAAAATATAGAGAGACATGAAGACATACCGTTCCACCCATGTGAGGTGGCAGGTACTCAGGGCCTATGAATGTCTGGATCTCAGATCTGGACGCAAACCTTAGTTTACTGATTGCCTCTGGACCCAACCACGACTTAACGATCTTCCATGCAGCTGAGAAGAGACACTCAGTATGTCAAAATCACATCAGCATTTATCTGGGTTGTGTATTTGAGTGGACGCTGTCTCACCATTCATGATCCAAGGCATATCCACGATGATCATCTTGGCTGAAAAGGTAAGTAAAGACAATATCCATATTATTGGTTTGACTAAAACAAAGGTTGGGGAAAAAAAACACTAAATGTAACCAATGTTGATCTAAATAAATGGTCACTATGCTTTTAGAACAAATTCTGCTACTTACACAAGAATTTTGGATAATACACTTTAAAGCAATTAATAATGTACTTCACAAACTCCATGTCCTGAAAAACAAAAATGGGGAAAAAGTGACTTAGAATAACAAATCAACAAGATGCTCTCTGGATTTTCAACTCTGAGAATGTTTGTTGACTAAACAAGCTCTAAATCTAATGTGAACCACATTAAAAGATACTGATTTTGATACTGATCATCTAATCTACTCATTTCATATTTGGGTTGTGGAGAGTCATTTTTCCTAGCTTGGTTTATTTTTTATTTAATTGAGCCATTTCTACAGGAGGGAGCTAGCCAAAGAAATACACTTCGTGACAGAAAGCTCCATCAAGAAGCTAATGCCTCTGACACAGTGAGTCTATGGATTAGGCAACCCACTCGAATTGACCAACAGGATTTAGAGGTTACTTTAATCTCCAAAGTGCAAAACCGCCGAAGAGCATCAGTCCCTGCAAGAACACGGCTCAAAAAGCAAGAAATATGAGGACACGCAACACTGTCACAGCAAACTCTCTTTTTTAAAAACGAAAATTAAGCAACATTTTATTTTGAAGCAGTGAAGAATAATATATATTTTTAAAGAATTTAATATTTCGTAGAACAAATAAGCAAAAAAAAGGAGAATAAAAACTAATTTTACAAAACACAAAATTACAAGACAGATTTTCTGAAATGCCACCATCATGGACTTACTATATTGCTGAGGCCAGACTCTGCCATGTCAAACACAACCGTGAGTGGCATCCCTGGCTCCTTCTTTGCATACCGCTCCAACCAGAATGCAACATACTTCTTTTTGTCCACAATTGTTTTTCCATCCTTGACATGTAGCTTTACTTTGAACCAAACTAAACACAGGAAACAAAGTTTCACTTGGACAGAGGGCAAGGACTGTTTAAGACATTTACAAGGCCACATTTCATACCAAACAGTTAAAAGAGATTCTATCCAAAGTCCAGATCAGCAGAGATTACGTATATACGTAATAAAGCATTACATACAAAGCTTGTTGCCCTCTTTGTCATAGCCGTGGAGATAAACAGCACCAGTCTCGAACATCCACCTGGGAATGGTGCTCTCTGTGAGGTCTGAAACAGGCAGGCAGGAAAACATTACACTCTTGCTGGTGTTTGTTCTTGTTTCAAGCATGACAACAAATAACAGGACATTGTAGGCAAAGTGTAGCGGTTATTTACTGGGTTTTCTGCCACCACTCATCAGTACTTCAAAAAATACTTCATGCCCCCCACCTTTTATTAATCATTAGGGATGACAAACAAAATGAATTTAAAAAATGATCAAACCTGGATTCTAATGACTTTAATAAACTGAATTATCTAAAAACAACTGCTGGATAAATTAAATTTGCTGGATTAAAGAAAAACAAATACTAAAGACTAATTCCACAGAAAGCTGAGACAGTGGAGTCTGTTGTCAGGGGCGGCCTATGCATGGAGACATAGTTATACAACACACAATGACAGTCTGTCTGGATTCCCCCCAGAGCAGCACAAAGCACACCCAGTAATACATGTGCTGCAAACATCTTAACATGGCAACAGCAACATTTCAAATCTTATCGAAAGGCTGGATATGAAACTTGATAGAACAGACAGGATTGTGCATGTTGCACATGGAAACATTGTACAGAAAACACAAGTACAGAAAGCTAGCATTTAAGACACAGTAACATTCACAATCCTGTTTGCTTTTGTTCATATCAGACTTGTTGCGGGCAGCTGATTATACAAAGACAATATTAGCACTATCAACTGGGAGCTTAATGCTTCTGCAAGAAAGAAAATAAATTGAATGTGAGTTATAAAACTTTTATTAACAACCCTGGCCTTACATAAATCTAATGCAACATGTGTCATATTAGAAATATATTCAGCATCACCGCTTACCATTTACACCAAACTCTTTTCTCCACTGAAGACTCTCATCGATCATTTTCAAGGCATCATCAACAACATAGAGTCTCCATGTGAGGTAGCCCACCACCAGAGCATCATCTGTTTCAAGCCTCTCCACATCTCTGGAGTCATATTTATCTGCTGAATCTGTGGACACAGGAAGCATTATCACAACGGCTGAATAACATAATAGTCAAATTCAAATGGTGTCTCTGGCAGCTGCACTGCCCATGCTACTTTAATAATGCTGTTAAAACCATACTGTGTACTACCTGGAGGCCATTACATCCACACACTATGATTAGTACCAAATAAGATATATGACAGTACACAGCTAATGTTAGCTAGTTCGAGCTTATCTGGACTTATTAGGTCATCAAGACGTCAAGTATCGGTTAGTGGACAGTTATTATATTAAATCTGAATGTATGTACATGGCAATAACTGTGTAAGTGACTAATCAACGAGCAACTATGCTATTCCACAATAACTTGAACAACCTCGTAGAAACTCATCCTTGAATCTCTGTCTCGTCTCCTCAGTCTTCTTTTCGAGATCCTGTCAAAACAAGGTTATTTCAGGTTAAAGACGAGACTCTGGTCTTTACAGAAGAATTAGCAAAACATAAAATAAAATAAAAAAATATATATAGTCTATCGCTGTGGAACGGTACCTGCTCTCCTTCGTGCTGGTCAAGTTCAGCCATATTCAAATGTCACCGGATCTCTGCTAGTTCCTAGTTGTACAGGCTAGTTAGCTTTCTTGCATGACAGTGAATCACAGCGAAGTGAGAAACTGACCAACTGTAGTATCCATTTTGGTTCTGGCCGTAGCTCCGCCTCTGCGCTTTTATTTTTTCCCCCCTTTCAACTAAACAGCGTTACAATGAGTGTTAGCGGGCGGCGTTTTAAGATACGTGAAACATAACACAAAGGCGTCAACTAATGACGCACACGCAGTTCACTTGACTACAGAGCTAGCATGCTAACCATTGTATTTTAATGTCCACTTCCCACTGTTTACCAACTGTCACCCATAATGCATCTGGCAGGAAGCGCTTGATTCCGGGTGGCGCGCGGATAATGAATACAACTTCTTTGAGTTGGGCTGAAGTTCTCCCTCCTACATTTCTCTCGTCTCATCCTGACGTCATTTTCGCCATCAAACGTGAAATCTTCTCCATTGTAGCGTAAACGTTAATATTGAAGCATTCAACTATGTAGGTACCACGTGTTTGTTTGCTGCATAAATGGAGAGAGTACGCACAGAAGAGTTGTGTAGGAATCCCCACCGGCTTTCCCTGTGTGGCAGTGTCATCTCATTCAACAACAAACGAGCTTTGGCTACAAATGGCGACGAGAGATGTGAGTTAAACTTCTACAGGTTGTTGTTTAAACGGGAGGACGCAGCGTTCCTGAAGGCAGCGGACGGGGCGGCTGTCATCGGCAGGAAAACAACCGCTCGTGCCGATATTGTGACATGTAAATGCGCCGTAGACGACCGGAAGAGAGTCAAAACACCGTTTGTTTTGGTGACACAAGTGAGTGAGCGAGGAGAGACGTGCCAGTACACTCTGTTCAGACTGAGCAGCTCAGACTGCCTGGAGCCCTGCCTCCACTTTAAACTACCTTACCAAATAACAGGGCACGTGTCCATCCTCCAGGGCCCAGCAGTGCTGTGGACACACGCTGGTAATGTCTTCTACATATCCTCCTCTATGCATTCAGGAGAGGTGAGACAGATTCCCCATAAGTTGTCCCACACTGTTGTTGGAGAACTTCCTCTCCACAGAGGACAGGCATTTATCCTGGGAATGCAAAATGAGTACAACCAGTCCACGAGTCAAACCCAGGGTTATTTTGTCCACAGTGGACATGCGTTTGATGGCAGTGTGATTTTGCCTCACCCCTATGTCTGCATCACCAAGTGCATCCTGGTGCTCTCCGCTGACACGGCGGATGGTGTCCTGACATCTGATGTGGTTGCAGTGACTTCTACCCAGCAACTGGTTTATTTCCAGAATGGGATAGTGAAAGACATATGCCCCCTCCCCTTCGAGCAACCTGAAGATATTCAGTTGGTCAACACCGGAGGTTATGGATGTCTGTTTGCCATATCCTTTCACCAGGGGCATGCTTGTACTGTATGGAAAGACACATTTCAGGTATGAAAATAAACTGACTATCTACTATATGTGCTTTTTTTTACTGATATCCTTTATTAGTTTATTCATTTTTATAAGCTGCCTTTGTTAAACACACCTCTCCAGATAGCCTCCCACTGGTCAGGGGTCAGCTCCATCCTTGTGGATGACTTCCTGGGTTGTGGAACAGACCAGATACTATTGGTTTTTAAGGATGAAGGTGCAACAGGGCAGCCAATTGAAAAATTCCTCATCACGGACCTCTGTGGTATTTCTTATTCTGTAAGACATACCTTGATATTCTGTAACATGTGATGAGTTTCATATTTATCTCTGGATAAAGTGCATATGTTACAGTGCTCAAATAATGCATATTTTCAGCATGACGGCGACACAGGAGGTCTAAAGCAATCTTCTCCTCCACCAGACAGCAATCTTCTAACTCTTAAAGCCTTAGAGTCTAGACTACAGGTAAACATTTACAAAGTGTTACTGCAGTTTACTTCGCCCCAATTCACTATTTGAATAACAATCTACCATGTGTAATTTTCATTCAGAGTGGAATGGCCATGCTTCAGGAGCTTCAAGAAGAAGCGAGAGTGAAGGACAGAGTGGTGCAGCAGTCCGTACAAGCCCTCACTGATGTGGTCTCACAACGAGAGCCTATTCTTACACAACCTGAGCAGGTACTGCTAAACAAAGCGTGTGCTGTGCAGTGCTGGTAGCTTTTTTTATAGACGTCTGGATGGTACATGACATATCTCCTATGTCATTACAAATTATTTTATAAGGAAGTACCATGTTTCAGTGAGTTATGTCATTATTATTTCTGCCACCAGTGATCAGATTTAATTCCAGCACGCATCACTCATTTTGATAAGTTGTCATATTTAAAGTGGTGCATCACATATGAGGCTGAGGCCACATTGCTAATGCTGCCACAGTCAATGATGAGACAAAAGAATAGAATACTGATCTAACAGGCACCATGGTTTTATTGTGTAAAGCAAATTTCAAATGCATCATGCAATCATACTGTATTCTGAAAGTGTCACACCACAACACTTTTAAATTTCATTTTAGAATGGACTTTTGTTCAAATGAAAAAGCCTGACACAAACGACTATTCCTATCAGTACTGTCAGTCATAACTGATTTTAGCCTTTGCACTCTCTGTCCAGGAAGGCCTCATCACTCTGTGGGACTCCGACGACGAGTCAAAGGATGAAGCCTTGGATGACAAGATTCAAGACATGCCAGCAGTGTCTCCAAAGCCTCAAATTGACAAGATGTGGCACCGCATTGTAGGGGACCAAATAGTTGTGGGAGTGACACTGAGAACTGACGTCTCTGTGTAAGCATGATTGTTTTTTTTAAATCTAAATGGGGCCCACTGAACGTGACATTATCTAAACACTTAGTGGTTTCTCTAAACTTCAAATTGAGTTGGTGTCTCAACGGGCGTGAACGTCAAGTGGATCCCACCGTGCATGGTAATGATACAGGCACTATTTACGTCATGTGGGATAAGAGTCTAGTGTCGTGGGAAGTACTGCTGACCCACTGTTAGATTGTATAACTGCTCTCATATTTGATGGGACAGAATTAATTATGTTAACAGATGTTGTGGGGAATAATTCATATCTATTAGGTAAACTTTTACCTGCAATTGCTAGGGAAGTTAACACAGCATTAAGGATGATTTTCTTTGATTTGCGGCTAAAAAATATATGAGTTCCACCAACCAGATGCACAGTCATTAGGTGGTCACCATGGCAACAAGACTTTAATAACTCTCCAAGCTCATTTTTATGTGAGTGAGAAGTTATCAAATCCTGCCATCCACCTGTTACTGTTTTTATTTCACATGTGGAGGAAAACTACTTATGGTGTGACTGTCTTAAGAGCCTGTGCTGCTGTTTTGATTGGTGCCCTTGTACAGCAGGTGTCGTTTCAGCACTTGGGGATGTTGTGTTGTCAATTTGTTAATCAGACAGCCGCACGTTCTTTCACACAACACAGTCTGTAGTTTTGTATTTGATTTGTTGTCTGATTACCCACTGTGTGATAGCTGATTGTTAGTGATGTGTTATTTTTGTTCCAGACCAGTGGCCAGTGTGAACTTATCCATCTTGACAGAGACGGGCCAGAGCTCAACGCCCGCAGTCATCCAGACCCAAAGCCAAGTGTTATGGCTCCCCACACCCTGCCCATCATCCTCCTCCACCTCTGCCTCCACGTTACCGGAGCCTGCAGCCAAAAGAAGCAAGCAGCACGGCGCCAGCACACCCAATGAGCTCAACACATGCAGAATAGCTGTGACTGCTGCGACCAGGCTGACTCCTCTGTTGAACTCTGGCTGTGTCAAGTGCTGTGTCATGCTCCATTACGTCCAGCAACAAGAAGCTGTATCGCCCGTAAGCAACCCAGCAGCGGTTGTCCTGCAGTGTGGTCAAATTGCCCTCGACATCCACGGTGATTTCCAAACCCAACTTCTGAAAAACCCCACGCTGAAAACAGGTAGAATCCCAAATGCATTTGATTTAGATTATAATTAAACACAGCTGGGTGTTCATTATTGACCTCTCTTTGTGCCCAGATGAGGTTAAAGAAGACCTGCTGAGTCTGTTGTCTGTGCTGGATCGCTGGGTTTTCCGCATAGACTCTCCTGATCACAGTTTAGGTGATATAGATGGCTGGATTCAAAAAAGACTAGGTTGTAGGAGGATAGACGTGAGCCCTCAGTATCTACTGTTGAATTCTGCCGGACCGTCTGCTCTCATGCTGCTGCGCTGGAACCAGATTACACCTTTCCAGGGAGAGCTGTCTGTCCACTCCAGGTACATCACTTATATTTACAGATATCAGTAAGATGGTTCTATATCTGATCTCAGATCTGTAGTTTGGTGTAGATGGTTTAGTACCAGCATTACCATACTAATAGTACAAATTAGACGACATGAAACCGAAATGGTTGTGTAATATTCCAATAAATAGCAATATGTGGTATTAACGTGCAGATTCTGTTGTCTTTTGCAGCCAGCTACAGATGCTTCAGTTCCTGGACTCTTTTTTGGTTCATCTCCCTGTGTCCAGTTCTGTCCAGCCTGTCAAAAGTACCAGAGAGCAGGGTGCAGCTCAGATATTTTCCCTGGCATTGGAAAAAGAGGTTGTGTCACTCAGAGAGTGTGTGTCACTGCTTCTTTCTGAAAAAGAGGACCTTGAGCAGAAAGCCCCTGACCATGATGAGACCCCTGAGCCAAGTTCTGCAGAGGGGCTACAGAGGTGCAGATATGCATGGCAGCAGGACGTGAAACAAAGCAGGATGAGGTTGAGCCCCCTGGTGGACGTGGGGCAGTATCGTAAACTGACCCAAAGCCTGTTCAAAGTCCAGCTAAGTGGAGATTTGGCAGCTCTCTTAGAGATGCAGAGAACTGTGCTCCACTAATTCTCTGCAGACACAGCTACTTATGCCAATCCAAATGTTAAGTCTATGTTTCCTAATCAAGCATTTAGTCTCAGAGAGGATGCTAATTATATTGCATTGTGTAAGGGGAATATAAAAGCTCTGTTCATCATGTACGCTCTGCACATTTCACCTGCACTACAAACTTCCCCTGTTGCTGGCTTGGCTCCTCTCTGAGCTGACCTGTGTGTCCGCCCACTCACACAGCCTCTGGGGGTATATAGCTTTTGAGTGTCTGTTGCTGTGTAGAGTCGCTGCCTATTTCCACAGGATCTCCTCCCAGGTGTTCACAACTTTAATCTGACACTGATCATTTTTCTATTTGGAGTCCCTCTAGACCCCGGCAGTCAAAAGGAGGAGGAGGTACTTTCATCAGCCAGTGAAAAACTCTTTGTGTTATGAATAAAGGCAACAGATGACTCTAGCACCAAGGGTTATACATTTACCCACTGGGTCTAGTTGAGTCAAAGTTTTTCGTGGTACTTCCTCTTTTACATCTTATGACACAACAGAGGCTTTCATTGCAGTAAGTCAGAATTCCATTCGTCCAAGTAAAGAGCAAATCCTACTTTTAAAGAACCCCATCGTTGCTGATATAAAAAGTCTGTGGGGGCTTGTCTAGTGTTGGTTACTTAAATGGCTTTTTTATGTTTGTTTTTTCTATCCCAGAAGTGGCGGCTAAACAGAAATGTAGTACTCCCTCTTCCACAGAGGGGATCCACTCCCCCACTCGTCAATACATTTAAATTTCTCTGCTTCATTGCACATAACAGCTTCCACCTGACTCACTGCCACAGGACTCCCCTTAAACATAGCTCTAACATACTATATTTACTTCAAATTTCTATTTTGTTGAAGACCTCTGATTATGTTATTTTACTTTAGTAAGGCTTCTCTGAAATTATTAAGCACAATAAAACAAGAAATGTGTGTATAAATGAAAACTGATCTCATTTTTGCAGCAGAGTTAGCTTTATGCTCTGATATTCAGATAACTCACCTCCAGCCACCATGCAAGCTTATTACACAAAAAAAGCACTTTTCTCACGTACAGACAAAAATCACTTGTGTCACACACCTGTCGCTGCCAGCAACGAAGAAAAATTGTGAAACCTGTACAGTAAATAACACCAGTAAATGGCCAGTGGCGAATTAGATCACATTTGAAAAGAAATTCATTTTGGTTGGTGTTCCCTTCGAGGTTTGACTGTCACCAGAGGAAAATATATGGTTTGTCATCCCATTATTGCCTGTGAAGTTCTATTACCCCTGAGTGTTGGAAGAAGGCTGGAGGGTTTCTACCCTCTGCTGAAGTCCCCTCATCTTAATGGGGAATGAAGACGTGCTAGATTAATAATCTTGCTGTTGTCATGAAACATCTTGGAGATGGAGGAATCCACACCTCATCAAATGTGACTTGCAGGCAAATTGACAATGATCTAATTCCAGCTACTTCATAATCGCTAGAATTAATTACTTAAAAGTTAACTGCATTATTTACTTAATTCTACTCATATTTTTAATTGCTATTTCATAATTTGATTGTGTCTAAATTCTGACTTACGTTTTGTGCCTTGCTGAAATAATAATACTTTTGTTAAAACACACGTGATTTACAGAACCAGAAATATGGTTACATTAAGAGGTTATGATCTAAATTGATTGACGCTTTTGTTTACAGTTGAATCTCAGCTTGCGCTCTCAATAGTACAAAGATGAGTCATCCTTTAAAGTGAACAGTGCTGGAAGAGCCTTCCTTTATTGATGAGGTATGATGAGGGCACTGCTCTGCTATTTGCCTGCAGTTGACTGGTATTGATCGGGTCAAAGAATCTTCTCTCCTCTGCACTCTGGGACTCGCTGGGTAAACCAAACAGCTTAGGACATCGATTATATCCACAACATAATGTATGGTGAACCTGATTGTATGTGCATAGAACCCCCGTATGTTGCTTATCATATAGCAACACATTTTTAGTTTAGCAATTTTAAACTTAACACCTTGATCTAGGTGTTTTAGGAGTATACACCACATTGCCAAAAGTATTGGGACATGCCTCCAACTCATTGAATTCAGGTGTTCCATTCGCCACAGGTGTATAAAATCACCTCGTCATGGAGGCTTCTTCTAGAAACTTCTGTGGAAGAATGTGTTGCTCTCAGGAGCTCAGTGTATTTTTTAGTGTAGTGCTGTGATAGGATGTCAACTGTGCAATTAGTACTTTTGTGACATTTCCTTGCTACTAAATATTCCACAGTCAACTGTTAGTGGTATTAGAACAAAGGCGATTAGGAACAACAGCAACTCAGTTGAAGTGTTAGGCCAGGTAGCATCACAGAGCAGGGTCAGCACATGCTATATAGTGTATATCTGAAGTGGAGGTATGTTCATATAGTTTAATAGTATACCTGACAGAAAGTGCTGTTTTCATTATTCACATAATTAAATAGAAACATTTTTTTGATGTAGTGCCATGTTTCCGTTCAGGCAAAATTCATACTCCAACTTCATCAGTGTCCCGCTACTCTAGTCGCATTAGCCCTATCAATTGCTGTGCAGTTTCTATGGCAACCCTGATTTCTTGCCTCTCTCAGCCCCCTCAAAGCAGCCTCCTTAAACCCTAATGAACAAGCCAAAGTTGTTTCACACTTAAAAACCACGAGAAGCCACAAATATGTTCCTTCGTAAGGCCTCATTCTAAAATTGATTGCATATGGACGATTGCATCCCTGCATATTAAAACAGCAACAACAATATTGGATTGTGATGATGTAAGGCTGTGCTGGAGAAATGGATGGTGTTGCCATGTGAGGTTTTGTATTAGTCGCGAGTTAATGATCTCAGTGTTTTACGTATTAACATAAGATGTTGGATTTATGTACAGCTACAAAACGAATACATCTCCAGCGTCGTAATGAAGAACAATTGCTCTGATAATGTCATGACAGGTTATTCCTCTCTATATTGAGGATGATGTATTTTGATTTGAGCTCAAATGCAATAACAACAGTTTGGAACATTTGAAAAATAATCTTTATTAACCCATGTGTATATCTATTACAGTTTTCACACATATAAACACTAAGCTAGTAGTCCACTGCTGGTAGACCACCCAGCTGATGGAATCTTTACACTGCAGTGTGAAACCCATTATCATGCATTAATGGAAACCAACTGTCAGATCATATCTGTGTCACCCCAGGCTGCCCAGTGCTGCGTGGCATGTGTCACCACCCTGACTTCCGTGCTTGGTCAGGAGCAGAGACTGTGTTTGTCATTTTCTTTGATCTGGTCTCCAACTGCGCACAAAAATGCATTTTCATGTGCGTGTCTTTTACTTAGTTTTCTTGAAAGGCATCCATTGCTTTATTTGTAAATGAGAAAAAAGCAAAATAGGGTTTAATCTTATCAATTATCGCATGAAAATTGCAACACAAAGCCAAGTTGTTAATCTTACGCACAAAGAGAGAGAAGGAAATAAAGTAAATATGGTGCACAGTCAATTTTATTGATGTATGGGCCAGTAAATAACCCTTTTTTTTTTCAGAAATAGCATTCAAGAAAGGAGGTCTTCATCACAGTATGTCAGGAGTGCAAGTACCATTAGCTACTCCATACTATGAGTTTGATGCAGATTTCTCCTTCAATGTTGAATTTTTCCGACAAACATACATCACATTCCAGCAACCAACACAGCAAGTGAAGGGAAACAATCCACAGCAGAGGTTGAAGAAGTATACGGAAAGCTTTTATATATAGCCATATATATCTATATATACAAATATATAGATATATATATGTACCTTTCATCCAGTACAATATATATTTAATCAGACTAAATCTACGTAAACATAGTCAAATTCTAAAACCATACCTAAGATAGCAGGAGTATTTACCTGGAATATAAGTCAACTCATATGGATGTCAGCATATGACAACATTGAGGAATGCAGTGCATGGTCACAGTTTGTCGAGTTACATATACACTTGCTCAGAATTGGCCAGTCAGCTTTATGAACCTAGCCTGTGAAATAATATGAAAGTTTGCTTAATAAATTACATTACAATTTTAAAAAAAAGGATTAAAAATATCGGCATGAATTTATATTGGTTTGACTGTAGGTGACATCATCTGTCCGCTGATGGTTTATGGACCTTTTAGAGAGAAAACAAGAATTAGTATTGAGTGTTTGATCACAGGTAGAGAAGCCAGCAGTGCTTTGGCTCTGACGGATCAATAAACAATAGGAGATGTGTGAAATATAGAGAAGGAGAGTCGTCCATCTCACTGAATCTTCTGATATCTAAGGCCTCAGGTATTTTCATAAAAATGCAGTATCCTTTTCTAGATTTCCATCGGCTCCTGAGACGGCTGCTGCTGCCTGTAATGTTTAAAGGATGCATGTGCTTTCTACCTGTATATATATTTATATATATATATATATACCTATATATATACTTGACATTTGCTGCTGTATTTGTATAAACACATGAGTCGGTGCCAAAGGAGTGCACTATAAAACTGTCTTAAATATCCTTGGTAAGAAAGACCCTTTTTTGCAATCACAAAAAATCTTTGATGGTCTGACTCGGCTACACAATACAAATTCACCCGACCCTTGGAATGTTTCGGTTTTACGTGTTCATTCAGGCGCCGTAGCGGAACTGATTCAAAAAGTTTGGTCCAGCATGTTACTAAGCCTTGAGTTAAACCCTTTTCCCCCAGATTCGTTAGGAAATGTGAAACAGCGATACGACAACAAAATAGCATCTGTGTCTCAAAAGCCCCTCGTGTCACCAGAACATGAGCTTTACCGTACGGTGCATGAACAGTATACGCTATCCCTGAAAGACCGCCGCCATCGTCACCATGGTGCCTCTCAGCGCACTCAATGTCTCAATGTCTTTTCACCTCAGTTTGCTTTCCGAGCATTTCTCAATCTGAGAAATCAAACAGGAATTTTATTCGTCAGGGGCAAAGTCTTTACTTCTGGTGGATGTCCTCGTGCCGGATGATCTTGTAGGTAACCCAGTAGAAGATGTTGAAGATGAGGAAGGCCACAGGGAAGGCGGCCCTGGAGATCGTGTCGATCCTCTTGGCTCTGTCCACAAACTTCTTCCTGGTGGCGTCTATGTCCTTTGGGGCTGATGGCTGGGGGTTTGGAGACGGAGCAGCGTTCTTAACGGCCGAGCCGTCCTTCACGGGCAGACACTGGCTCATGTTGTAGCCCGCGAAATTAAAACGGCCTTCACGCATTTCCTCAGCCTGTAAAAACAAACAAACAAACAAAAAACGTACGTTTTAAATGTAAATGGGCCTAAGGTTATAAATGCTGATTATTTTGAAGTCCAACTTTATTATTATTATTATTGCTATTTGTGCAGATCACTAATATTTGCATGGACTTGATGACCAACAGGTGACAATGCATCTCTGTCACCAACCTGAATCCTGAGAAAGCCTACCTTGTGATTCCTCTTTTGTTTTCGCCTCAGGCGGAGGAACTCTTTCTGTTGCCTGGAGACAAAATTAACCCCGGCATATTCGAGCAATGCAGCAAATACAAAGAGCAGACACACAGCCATCCAGATATCAATGGCTTTCACATAAGAAACCTGGGGGAGAAAGATTCAAGAAGATTGATTTTGGTAGATCCTGCGATGATAACAACATCAGCTAGAGCTCGTGTTTTTCTGTTTTGGCCTATTCTTGCTTGTTTGGGTTTTTATTTACCTTTCTAGATTTATATTTCAATCACTGAGTCATTCATCATTCAAATGATCTGAATGGATTCCGTTTCCTCCTCTGCTCATTATGTCAGATAGCTGTGTTTTGTAGAGGACTGTAATTAGAGGGGGTGTTTGCTAACATGTGTATCAGAGCTGTCGGTAATATCAGCGATTACGTGGCTGTAAACATTAGGTAATAAAAGCTGCTTTAATGGAGCAGCAGAACAATAACGGCTATATTGGCTTGTACCTCTGTAACTGATTTTAATGCGTTTTTCTTTTCCGGGGGCCAGGACGAAGCTGAGAGTAGCAAGCACTCTTCAGCGTGATCGCGCCGCTCCATTGACAGCTGATTAGCATGTGGAGAAAACAACTCAGCCTTTTGAGGGCTTTTAAGGGCCGTCGAGTTATTGTTTTCAAGAATGCCCTTTAAATATTCATCGGCATAGGCGTGTTTCATGTGAGAGTCTCTGGCACATCTGCAGACCGCCGTGTGCGTGGAGAGTGTCTGATCATCAGGATCTGACTCCCCGCTGCCTCTACAAACCCTTCACGAAATAACGTGCACGGCAGTTCACCCTGATTGAAAATGCGATTTAAGCACTAGGCTACTAGACAGCTGCTGCTGGTAATGTATAAATAGTCTTTGAAGATGACAGCGAAAATCCATGTTGTTACAGAAACGCTGTGAATGTTGTGAATTGCACCATTAAGGTTGCCTTTGTTACGGAGTAGTCGGATCTACCTTTGGAAGAGAAGCCCTGGAGCCGGAGCTTTGGGTGGTCATGGTAAGCACAGTGGTGATGCCCAGTGCCACCCTGGCAGGAGCGGCGTCCATGTTGATCCAAAAAGACACCCATGACAGGATGACAATCAGGAGGGAAGGAATGTACATCTGGATCAGGTAGTAGCCCATCTGACGCTCCAGATGGAATTTGACCTCGATGCAGGTGAATTTACCTGACAGAGTGAGCGGCAGGAGAACTGTGAGCTGTATGACATCGAAACCGCACTGCTACGTCCATGTGTGTGTGTGTGTGTGTGACCTCTGACCAGTGTTGTAGTGTTTGGTACAGTAGCCCAGCTCCATCTCTTCCCTCATGATGAACTGAGGCAGAGTGAGCCCCTCTGACACCTGCACCGGACCGTTCTCCAGCCACTCAAAGATCAGGTCGTTCATGGTGTAGCCAACTGCACACAGAGAAAACAAAACTTATAAATCCAAACGTAGACACTGTTTAACACGGTGTAGAGACAAGGTTCGTCCTTACAGCTTTCCAGCTGCATTGTGCAGGTTTGGACGTCCATCGGAAAGTTCTTCAGATCCATTGGACAGGACAGGATGAGAGTCAACCTGCAATAAGAATCAACACATGAATTAGAAATATTTTTCTATGAATGAATTACACTTTTTGTGTGTTGTCTCTGCACTCTGTTGCTCTCTCTCCGGTGTGATAGCCAGGGACACATGCTGGAGGATTCCCTTCACCAGGTTCCTATCACACTCCCATTACTGCAACCTATTGCCTTTTTGATGCATTGTGGTCTTCTCACTCCGTCATTTCGCCCATAAATGGAGGGTGTCTAACCACCATCCATCCCTCCCGCTGACCCGCTCTCCCACCACACCTGCGCTCCACTCGGCCTGGAGCTCCTCTCTAAATGGACTCAGAATCGATCCGCTCTAGATCGCATTGCCGCAGAGAAAATTGAATGCCGCGTGGGATTGGAGTTGTATTGAAATGAAATGGAACATATTTTCATACTCGTACTCGGGTTTCGCTTGGCATTCCGTCTGACAGCCCTTTAAACTGTGGCCATGTTTCAGAGCTTCTCCCAATGTTTCATGAAGTCTGAAATATTCCGGGCTGAGAGACCAACGTGTAGAAGGATTTACATATTTTTTCCCCCCCACATTTGTTTCTAGCCCTCTCTACTATGCCCCGGAGATTAGTTTGCATTCTTGAAATTTTTGTCCCTTTATTAAGAGAATCTACATTGCACAGGGGATGTACAGTATTGTGCCATTTCAAAGAGCGTTCATAATGGGACAAAATCCATTTCATGAATGTATTCTTTAGATTGACAATCTTTGATGTCTGAGAGAAAGTGGAAGAAAAGCAATAAGGGAACGGGCCCTCGAGTGATCAGTGCGTCCGGGATTTTGTTTCTATGGATTATCATAATTCAGTCCTCACCGATTCCAACCTCTGCTACAGGACTAAACGGACAAGAATGTTGGCATTGACAAAATTAATCAGCACATTTAAAAAATCATCAAATGATTATCAAAGTGTTTAATAATCCTCGCGTATCCTCGACCTCTAGCCCTGATTTATCACCTGATACTGTAGAGGACAGTCCCGTCTTTGAAGATCCTCAGCAGCTTGTTGTCTGTGGTGACATCATGGAAATTGGCTCCCTTCTCGTTGGCAAAGAAAAGGTCGGGCTTCCATATGGAGTCCAGCATGGATGGGTCCAGGTCGAGGGAGGAATCTGGGTATTTGCTGTACGCCAGCCGAGGGTCATTCCACTTCTGCCGCAGGAAGATGTTCACTCTATAATCCTGCAGAGATGACAAGCCGCCTTTATATACTCTGTAGAGCAGCGACTGCGGTTATGAGAAAGCATGCTGGTAATGGATCATCAGACATCAGTGGCCATTTTTAATTTATATAACATTCATTTTGATGAGATAAATGGGAACACTGCATTGTTAATACAACATCTTAGTATCATAATAAATTGATGGAAGGAGCAAGCAGATTTACCATTCCAGATTTACCAAAAACAATTCACATTTATATTTTACCTCCTTTATTTCCATTTTATTCTACTTATAATTTTTACTTTGCGCCATTACCACTGAGAATATTCCAATATATTTCTCCACTGCTTGACCAGTCTGATCACCTGTAGCTACACGTTGCCCATCTGACCTGATAATAACTTCTCGGATTAATCACATTTATGCTTTTGTATTTGCGAGATGTAGTTGCTGATGAGGAAAACTGACAGCACAGTTAGTAGTAGACCAGCTGAGTAATTAATATGTCATGATGATGATGAGAAGCCCTTATGTTGTTTGACACTTCATCAGGATATTGACGGTTCCAAATACATTACTTGCGTGTGTTTCCAATGCCACTGTGAGAAATTAACATCCACCCATTCATGATCTAAGCAGTTATTATTGCTCATTAGAAATCCTTTGTTAAGGATGAGTGTCAATGCAGCCTCGCAGGTTTTCATATATTTACCCCTTTGGCAGTTTCACACTGCTTTCACACTTCACATCACATTATAGATGAGCTGAGTCTAAAAGCCTAGCCCCCATCCCTCACCATCACCCACAGTTATTGGCTCCAGTGACATTCTGGTTGTTCCTTTAATAATATATGTGGATCGTCCTACTATTTTTATCCACATGGATAGATGATACATTTCTCATGTGCAACGTCTACATAGACTCATGGACCCGCCAATAAACTCCTTGGTGCCAAAACACAAAGTCTTTTCATGAATAGGAAGACAATGTAAAGACAAACGTAGAAAAAAACAAACAAACAAACAAACAGACGACATGGTTTTATTTCCAGAGCAAGGATCAGGCCTTTAAAGAACATCTGAGCACAACGCTCAACTCACCATTGTCGTTTCTGCTATAGAACCAAAGCTGTTGATAAATATGTTGCAGGTAACATTAACGGGTGGACCTGCAGGTTGGGGGACAGATAACACATTGACACATAGCACAGGGCAGAAATCACACAAGATGCCAAAGCGACTCACCAAACTGTTGATAAAAATATTGCATGTAACGTTTACGGGGGGGGGGGGGGGGGGCTGTGAAATGGAATGACAATGACATGACAGGAAAAAAGGCCTTAAACCATATCATCAAGGACGGCTGGGTTTGGAACAGTGAACTGGTTTCAACAGGAAATTTGGGTGTTTTGATTCACAATCTGTATGTCAACACGCATTTATACCAAAAAGCAGTGGGACGGGGGACAGATTGCATGCCTTGTTAGACTAGAAACAAATAAGAGAGCATTATGTTTTGCCAAATGTAATTATAAGAGTCATATTCTGAATATACAATAATCAATCAAAAATATCATATTCTGCCACGTTGTTCTAATATTTTCATGACATGATGATCTTTTCTATGATGATCTTTTACATACTGTAATGCAACTTCTCTGTCCTGTCCTCACAAACTCATCATGGATCATAAGTGATATACAAACAACTGCACATGTACACATAAACAGAAAGAAATGTGGAGGTGCAACAATTAGTCGGATATGATGAGAAAGAAAAGCAATTTGGCAACACGGCAATGACCAATTAATAATTTATAACAAAATGTAAAAAGGTTTCTAGACCCTGGTACTCCAAAGGGAATATAACATATATATAATATGTTATAGGCTGTTGTGGATGATCTACCAGAGAAAAAAAGATAGTTGAATGTGACAAAATTCTGAAAATGTAAATAGTTCTCTGTAATCCTACAGCAAATTTATTCCGATATAAAATCAGAGCATTATGTGTCTCAACACTGAGTAAAATAAAGCAGCGCGCTCAGATGAGCAGTCACTTTTACTCAAGTGACCTATACCAAGACGTTTTTGCACGGCCTGGCAGGTTATGGCATTTGTCGTCACAGGCAAATCTTTCCCTGATAAGTGAGGTTGTAAGCTTTTCCCCGTGCCCTTCCCCGTGCGTTCCTCATCAATATTGCACAGCGGTGTGTGTTAATATTCGCCTCAGTTTGTTGTCAAGCGGCTCCATTTAACAGCCCAAGCAGAAAAATAAAACAGCACCTCCTGACAACAAACTCAGCAACCAAATCTAGGTCAGTCTTCAGAAATGTGGTTCATCACTCTGTTTAACGTATGGTTGGTAGGTTCACAACAGAAATATCCTGCATGCATGCACAAGTGTTTGTTTTCTAACTACGAGGTGCCAGATTTTGTATGAAACAGGTAGATCGATGTATCCTGTTCATTTACCCAGCACAATGCGTATCAGACTTTAGGACTGACCATTTCAGCTATCTTGTCAACATCTTCCTTTTCTCCCAGATAGAGAGGAAAGAGCTACACCATGGATTTCCCTTCTTCCTCCTAATCAATCCCTGAGCTGCACCGTCAATGGTCACTTCAGCCACTGAAACCCCAACAAACCCCAGCATGCCTGACACAACCCAGCTGGAGCCCCGGCAGTCCAGCCTCTCTTCACTCAGCTCAGTTCTAGTGACAGATGCTGTATCTGTCTCCAGCATCACAGCAGCAACAACAGAGGAAGTCGGTAGCCTGCAGCCATGCCACGGGGGGCACCATCCATCATTTGGCCCGTCACTGTGGCTTCCCTGTCTGCTGGAGGTACCAGTCGGAGACTGTGATACCTCTGAGACCACCCCTGCCTTCCACATTATTATTCATTACAGATATTAATGCTACTGCACACAGTCTTACCAAATTAAAACGAGTGTGCAGTGGAATATTGGCAGCTTGGTTCATGGTGGGATTCAAGCCAGGACAATCTTGTCACTGTCAACCGAAGTGACTGATTGTTCTTATCAAAGGACTGGCAGCACAGTATCTTCTCAACAGATAACAGCCAATGGATCTGCAGATAAGAGTGTGCAGTGTTTGTGGTTCCACTTCAGAGGGATGGAAATGCAAAACGGTCCATGAGCATCGGATGTTGACAAAAGGCGGTTGCGTGGTTTGTAGGGGGACAAGACGAGACTCACTGGGAAGTGTGTTTACATTTCAAAAAGACAAAGACGCTGATAAACACACACCTTTGAAATTCGGTCTTATCCGTGCATCATACCCAGACGTGCGACCCATCAGTGAGTCCAGAAAGTCAGACGGAGACATGTTGGAGGATGATCTGGAATCGTGCTCCTTGGCATCCACAGCTCTGAAACGCGCGCGCGCACACACACACACACACACACACACACACACACACACACACACACACACACACAATGTGTGTAAGTCAGAGCTCAAACCACAAGGTTCACACATGGACTCAAGAAAACGCCTTAAAGCGCACACATGTGTCAGATGCATCTAATGTAATTAACATCGTTGGTATCTCCTTTAACATCTCATA
>JAFBJQ010000240.1:785260-890692 GCA_016785345.1 Trinectes maculatus
TTGATTATGTGGCATATGATATCTACACCCATGACTCGGTGCTCACAACATATTCTGCAACACTGGGCTCTAATTAATCAGGGAATTCAAGTTAGCAGAAATCAGAAAAATAGGAAATCGTACCCAAAAGGTGATTGACTGTACTATCGCACAATGTGTGTGTGTGTTTTGTGTAGAGCCGCCTACATCCTCACAGAAACATGAAAAGTGTAAACAAAGGACGCACCAGCGAGAAGCCGCTGGGAGAGTATTTGGTACCCTGGTTGCCCTGGAAACAGATTTCAGAGGCACATCGTTGGAAATGCTGAAAGGTTGGCCTCCCAGAGCGAGAGCGAAGAGCGCTGAGAGACAGAGACCTCAGGAAATATACTACTGCCTGGCTGAAGACCAAGGGGGGAGAGATAGAGAGGGTCCGCAGGGCCACCACAAAGAATTAGTAATTATATGTATAGAAGCTCCTGTTATTGATACAGAATCTGGAGCCTGCCCGTGTGAGGATGTGAGTGGGCTGTGAGACTTCACGACCACGGGCATGAATGACTCATTTCACACACATGCACAGGCGTGTGCTGTGATGAAACCAGCTAAACTTAGTGAGGAAGAAAAAGACTTCCAGTTCACATGCAGTGAACCACGGGCATGGTCTTGCGAGACTACTCTCAGCGCATCACATGCCTGACTGCTGCGACATGATCTGGGCCATGTTGCACTTTAGTCTGCCACTGACCAGTTTCCAGTGAGTCTTGGCCTCTCTTTGCCTCGGGATGGGTCATAGTGTTGTCCTCCTTTAACGCCCAGCTCCAAATTACACCTGTCACATACTATCTCGTGCTTGGGAATGCATGATTTGCTCTGGTCTGGGGATCTTGTGCATGTTCTACACCATGTTCACCACCATAAATACTGAATGGCTTGTATGAATTATTTACCAGCAGGCTTAAACTGCACAACTGTAATTTGTTTCTGATTAACAAATGGAAACAAATGATTTTTCTTTGTCCAGAAAAATCATCCAGATTTATTCTGCAGGCACGACTCTCATGTCACTGTGTCTGATCGAAGTCAAGAATAACACCTATCATAAAAACAGATATATAGTGACGCCTCTTTAATGAATATGTTTCCAAGCGGTGAGAGCCACAATCCTCTTTGCGCTCAAGTCGTTTATTACCATCTCCGAGACAGCCGCGCCCGGCTTGTCTGTGTTATGACAACCGACCAGAGCTTCAATTGGCCATTAGTTTCCATAAGAAAAGTCTTTGGGCCAGGTGGGTCACATAATTAAAGGAGAACAAGTCATATCTGTGCGCCATTAAGGGGCGAGGGAGATGTATTGCTCCTCACCGTCTGTGAGAGGAGGAAATAAAAGAGAACAATTCTTTAGACAAGAGCTGTCCGTCTCATTTATCCAGCAGTTTCTCCCATAGCCATTAAAATTATAGACTCAAGCCTGGGAAAGGAGCTATTTTAAAGCTGCCCACACACACACACACACACACACACACACACACACACACACACACACACACACACACACCAAAAGATTGGTTGTTTCTGCCTGTTATTCCGTGGGGAATTAAGGGGGTTTACATCATCCGGCTTATTGTGTCACCTAAAAGGATTTTCAGCAAAATTTATAACTTCAAAGTGTAATGAGAAGGATTCCTCTTTTGTCATCACTCGGTTCTAATGCAACATCCCAAAATACCCTACAATTAATTGTATTTATACACAGTGTTTAGAGGTTGGAGCAGAAGCTGGCTGGACACTCTGTGTACCTGTAGGCTGTTGTAATTGAGCCCACACTATAACAGTGCTGTGAACCGGGCCGGAGAGCTCACCTGGAAACACCAAGCGGGCGTTCCCGCCCCGATGCTCATGTGCACTGGCCTGGAGAAAATTGAGAGCTGCGGAGTATCCCCTGCTCCATCGATTCCTTGTATCTTTATCCCACTTAATGACTTTTTCGGTCTATAATTCAATTTGAGGAGCTGATCCTCGAGCCTTGCACGGATACAGAGATAGCAACATGCGGTGGGAGCTATTTTCTAACCTTCCCGAGGAAGAAGGCAAAGGATTTAATGAGTGGATTCTTGAGGAGAAAGAAGGATTTGAGAATTCGCCTGTGCCAAAAAAAAAAAAAAAATCTGACACATTTATGTGGCATAGAAAAGAATGATTGAACGTGTTTAGATTGTATATTTATCCTGGCCACAGCACAGCGTGTGCTAATGCTTCAAATACTTCTCTGTTGACATAATAGGGAACGTTCTTTTTTTTATTTTGCCATGTGAAACTTAAATGATTGGACAACCTGGAAGCCTCGCTCCTTTAGGTCATTCTACTCCTGAGGCCAAGTGAAGGAAGCAGCCGAGCTCTTCACGGTGAGACTTATCTGTCAATCACAGCTTTCCCTCATCAGCGGGTGCACACTGACAGCCACAGAGCCTTTCTCCATCACTGAGCACTGAAAACCCGTTGATCCCTAGTCTACCCCCCACCCACACACACACACACACACACACACACCACACTCACCCCGTTGCCGCACATCCAGTAAAATGCCACAGCACTTTTACAGGTTGTGCGCATCACATTGAACATTAATGACTGTGTTCAGTTTGTTGTTGAGCAATTACTCCTCAAAAGTGAATCTGTTATGTTCAGATCCAGATCTGCACGTCAGGTGGTCTCCTCTGAGTTCCAGCTCATGTGCAGTCACCCAGATCTTAAACAGCACACACACACACACAAACACACACACATGCGGTTCCCTGGCTGCTCCACGTTGACACTGGCTCACTATTTATCTATTCCTAGCTTGCAGGGTTGTCTCGCTGAGCTTTGTCACCGGAGTTGTGCAGCTGTCAGAGTGATGCAAGAATAGATTGGAGATCGAATGCGATTTCAAGTTCTTAACCGGCTGACATCCAGTTTTTCCCTTCGCACGAGCTTGCTGTATCTTATGGGACCAATTATGCATGAAAAGCACATTCATAAATCAGTGGTGTTTATCCTCTCTCTTTTTTTCTTGTGTTTAATATTAATGCGTTGTGTTGTCATGGTGTTGCGCAATGATGGGAAATTTCCTGTGGCAACATCTGACCAAGGTCTTTCAGAAGATGCTGGGAACGTTGTGATTGGTGTCATACATAGGAGTGTGTGCAGCGATGCACTTAAAGGCTCACCGTTCAACTTGAAGACATGATGCGCTTGCACAAACGTGGCTTCACCAAAGTGCATTAGCATGCAGCCTGTCAGACAGAAGAACACATTAAAGCTGACTGACTGTCACACCTTGACTGAATCCAGTTCTGCAGGAGTGAGTGGCACACTGTACCAAGAAGGGTTGTATAGGCTGTTTCCTGTTTCCTTTCCCCCTGTCCCTGTCCCTGTCCCTGTCTCTGTCTCTCAAGCATTAGTATCTTCTTGACGGGACACCTGCCATGTCTCGTCTCCTCCTCGTCACCTTTGTCTTCCACTGCAGGTTCACTATATCCACAGCTACCACGTTGTCTTTTTCACCAATGGGACCAACATTTATTGTTTTTCTAAAATATAATATGTTACGCTCACCAAACTCCAAACCAAATAGAAACCACATGTAATTCCCAGTAAACTGGTGCAGATCTTGTCTTTGGTTATAATTGGATGGAGGACGTTATGTGGAGCAGTCGTGTCGTCCTATGGTGAGAGACGGGCCGAGAAGATACCTGACAGCTTCCAGGCCTTTGGAGTAATTTTCCCTTTCATTAAGGCAAAGGTTGACTGGCTGATCACAGTCTGTTCAGCCACTGGTCTGAATTCATAAATAACTTACTGGGAACAGTCACAGCCCTTCATTCATTTATTCACCACCATGAACGGTATAAACACGTTTATTTTCAAAAGAATCTTCATACTGATCACACTTTAATCATTAAACAAGATATCAGAACTTTACTGAAGTCCAGTTCCTGATGAATGGAAACTTATTTGCTCCTTGTTGAGTGTTGTTGTCGTCAAAGAAGCTTGATCATTGACAGCAGATGGTGGTTGGATGTGTGATTTATTTTTTGTGTACTTGAAAAAGAAAATGAGCTGGAAACGTCAGTCATGGCCTTCACCTTGGGATGAACGTTTTGACAGGGTCTAATCAGCAGGTGGAAACGAGGGTCAGCTCAAAAACGATCCTCACATTCCATGAGCGGAAAAACTTTACCTAGTTTTCTAGGTTAGCGCCCACTACATTAGCTGAAGAAAGGAGGAATAATAACATTAGTCAGCCCTTTTGATTCCACTGTTTCACTGTGCACAGGCTCCCACAAGGTCAACCTCACTTTCTAATTTGCGACTATCTAAATTGCTAACATATTCAAAACCTCTGCAGAGCAGCCAGCGAGACTTATGAAGGCTGTCTGGATGGAGAAGGACGAGAAAAGGTTATTTTTAATATGCCGTTTCCTGGAAGCTTTTCCATGATCACTGAGAATAAAATGAGTGAAGCCAAAGATTTTGGAGTTTGGTGACGTCTGAGTATCGGGTGAAATCATAAACACGCACTAGATTTGTCTTCATGTATAAATTCAAACACAACTTTTCCCGCTGTCAATCACTGTCACTGTGTCACACATCTCTGCACAGCTCTCACTATCGTCTGGCTCCGTTATCGCCTTGGAACCATTTTTAGAACACTGCGGGGCAGTAAACACAGTTTCCATGGAAACATCACAGCGACACACATTGATAAGCGGATTGGAGCAGCTGTATTTTTCTGATGACGAATGAAACCTCAAAAGCTTAGAGGGCTTCAGCTGGCTGAAAACAATTAAACGCTGCCAATATATTTGAAAAGAGGGCCTCACATAAGCAGAGGAATCTGTTTGATTTCTCATTATGAGGCAGATAACAAACCACTCTTATCTGGTTTGGCCAAAAAGCCCCCTCCCACTACCCCCCCACTCCTGCACTGCCTACCTGGGGTTCTGCCGCTGTGTCTGAGAGCTGCTGCAAATGGGCAACAATTCCCAATTACATTTCACTTTCCAAATGGATTTATTGATCCCGGCCAGCTGTTCTCCTCAGGCTGGAGAGACACAATCAGACACTGGTTCATTTGGCATCAGTCAATATTAAGCAAATCAAGAAGAACATAAAGAAAGGTCAGATGTGTGTTAATAATTACTCCACTAACCACGAAAGAGTGATTTTGGAAAAAGGGAATGAAATTTAATTATTAGACAAATTATTTCTCTTATATTGTTAACACAGGTCAAACTGCTTTTTGTTGCTTCCCATGGATTATCTTTTGTTTGTATATTCATAGTTTATCGATTTTGAAATAAGCATGGAGGACTAAACATCCAACAAGTCTTTGTCACAGCAGATGCTAAATTATTATTTTTCTATCAAGTGGAGCACTATGAGAATCGTCTGAACTGGATCTGAGAAATCTGGACACCAGGAGACAAACCTTGTGTCCCAAGTCTGTTGGACAGTCAAACAAATCCAATTTCAATTTCAATTTCAATTCCAATTTCAATTTCAATTTCAATTTCAATTTCAATTTCAATTTCAATTTCAATTTCAATTTCAATTTCAATTTCAATCATTTATTTTGCAACAGTTGAACAAAAATTCATTATTATGCATCTAGCACAGTCATTTGTCAATGTTCCAATGTATCCGGTTGTCACCAAGCCCGAAGATAAATAAATTAAGAGAAGCTGCATTGACTTTTAGTTAATATTGACATTGTGTTTAGGAAAAGACACACCGGGTACATTATGCTCAAAGCTAGTGGAGAGTAATCAGCCTGCAAATTGACTCTTTGAGGTCAAACCTAAATCATGCTACACTTCAGTTTAACATAACAAGAGTAGAGCAGATAAGTGCTGATGCGTATCCAGTCACAGACCTATACAATATATTGATTTAATACATACTATATGTATATAGTATATATTCAATATACTATATACATGTAGTATATCCAACAAATATAAATGAAAATATCTGTGAAAAGACAATGGAACAATACAGATAGATAAACTTCCAAATACCAAGAAAACATCAGACAATACCTCATATACTTGAGATTGACATGTCTTTTTATTTCATAAATGTAAATATAAAGAGCTGAAGAAGAGATGTAAAGCGTGCACATATTTTCAACACATGACTTTCATCCCAGATTCAGAGGAGTCAACAGGAGAGCAGCTGCTTGGGGGCGATACCATTCAAACAACATAAGTCGCCTGTCATCCATGGAGTTGATAATTTCCCGCAGGTAAACTCAGGCGCGCCGCTTTCTTAATCTGCCAAGGAACATAACGGGAGTCCTCCGGAGAAATTTGTGATAAGATGGAGAAAAAAAACACCACATTTGTGCCATTTATTATTTCTCTTTCTCATTATTCTAACTGAAAATGTCTAATAATGTGCTGACAAAAGACCAATCCAGGCTGTGCCTGTAACTGTGTCTGTCAGGGTCAGTGTGAATGAAATATCATCCAGAACGCAGTGTGAATATTAAATACTGAATAAGTCGGATGTTATAAAGGAGCAGCTCAATTACACACACTTAATCATACCACAAAATGTTGTTACTGCTCCATAACCTGCCTGACCTGTACACCAGAATCATTTTTAAAAAAAAGTGTTTTCACTCTGTACCTAGAGACCCCTTAAATCCACTAGATGGCAGCGTGGTACAGACTAATGCTTCCTTTTAGTCACGTGCTTGCAGGAATTACATTCAATGAAGTCAGAAATCACAGCTCATGTTTACTTGATGTTTGGTGTTTTCTTTTTCAATCCTTCCTTCTTTGCACATAGTGTCCTGACTGTAAAGAATAGTCCGCTTCTGTTTACTTGTTGCCCTGTGTCTGTGTTGTTTCCCTGGCTTCCTGTTTTATATGGAAATCAAACTCTCCTCTTGTTCCAGGTGTCTCGTCTCTTCCTCGTTGGTGTGTCTCCCTGGTCTGATTGTCCCTGATTGTTTCCACCTGTTCGCCATCACCTTGCGTGTGTATATAAAGTCTGTGTTTCCCTTTGTCCTGTGCTGGTTCGTCTCAGCCCTTGTGTTAGTGAACCAGTGCATTTGTCCATGTCCGGAATGTTGTTGTGTGATTTTTTTGTCTTTGTTATTCAAGCCTTTTTTGTTACTATTGCTTTTCTCTTTGCAAGAGTGTTTTTTTTTTTGTTTCTTAGCTTAGCAGTCCTTTTCCTTGTTTGAGTGATTAATTTTAGTTTGTTTGTTTGATTGACTAAAGACTGTTGAACTTTGACCCTGAAAGTTATGCATTAGGGTCCAGGCCCAAAGTGACACATAGGCTTGAGGAGATAAGAAGCCGTGGTCGTAACTCCCGGTCCAGTCCCCAGATCAGAGCAGTTTAAATGTTCATCACTGCTAATCAAATAGCCAATAAAATATAAGTCAGGGATTTGTTTGAAGAACATTGGATATAAGAGTCGAACACAAATATCATTTAACTATATTTATATAATCATGTTTTTATGGTCAACTTGTATAGATGAAACTCTTTCGATAGCTGTGGATGTGGTAAACAACAATGAAATGTTATTTTCCACATCTTCTCAAACACTAATCCAGATGCTGATTTCAGGCTAAACCTCAAGTATCAGGACCAGTTGCATTCACTGGCATCTGGTTTTTACATCAATCTATATGACACGTCCGGGTGTTTTACATTCAGTGACTATCCAGTTGTTTTACATATCCTCACATGAAGACAGTCTCAGTCCATTATGGACCTGAGGCTGTTTTGATGAGCTTTAATGAGCTGGCAATCAGCTAAACCTTGAGTTTATCTATTCAAACAAAAACAGACTGAGGTCATCAATGACATAATCTTCACCGCACAATCAGTACTTGACTATTTGTCTCTGGGGAAAGAAATGATGCGTTGTGACTTTTATCACCAACATAAGCAGAGACATTTGTTGCATTGTCCAACCATGTCATGTAACATTCACCCTGATGCCAACTGTCGAGTACATCCTCTCATTTTGAGCCCGTTCACACTGTCTGCCATTTCCTCGGTGGTCGGTAACCATGGCGGCTGTTGTTGTGCTGCAGCGGCTTTTCTTTATTTGCGATTAGACTCTGCAGGATTACCTCAACGCCTGTCATATCTACCCTGTTTCACTCTGCTTATTTTAGATTGGGAACAAATGCACAAACGTAAATGTATTTAATGTACCTTTAAGTGGTATGTGCACGTTTTGTATTTCTGATGCAGATTTCTGATCACAAACAATCAGCCAGATGTGGCTTTTGCACTCAAAGGGAAATTATTTAAAAAGTTGTAGGACACGTTTAGTGCAGATACCAAAAGATCAAAAAAAAACTTACCTACATTTACACTATCACACAAGCCCTGGAGTGACAAAAATGTGGAGTGTGCATTAAAAACAGAAAACATACATATATGTACGTATATGTTGAAGAAGGATAATATTGTCTTTGTAACTCTGATGTTGACCAGTTAAATATTTGTCTTTCTGAGGCTTTTGTGTTTGCCCTGTTGGGCAGTTGCCCTGTTCGACCATGAAACAACCCATTGAGAATTGCCCACTTGGCCACCAATGAAAAGACTGCATTGGATTATGGGGCACTCAGAACTCCTTGGATACCGGATACCAGCACACTCGATTGATGACGACTGGTATTGTTTCTGTAAAGGCCCCCACAATAACCCCCCCTAGTCACAAAGACTGTCCCCCAAATAAAAAATCTTATGTAAATTATTTTACACAATCAACAATCAATTTTGCAAGATTCTCATGTCGGTTCCCATTATGAAGTAGTTTTATTTGTTCTCGCTATACAAATACAAATTTCTCGTTATACATTGTATAATGACAATAAAGCCATTCTAGTCTATTCTATTCTATGCTCATCTGGCTTTTTGCTTCTTTTCCTCATGGAAACATGTGACATGTAATAGTTCACACGGTGCCCTCTGACCTCTGTAAAATACCTCATCACCTACATACCTATCTTCCCTTTGTTTATAAAATGATGACTTTAAAAGTAAACAAGGAAACTCCATCCTCCCATCAGTAACCCCCCCCCTCCCCTGCGCGGTGACGTCATCAGTGGGCTGCCTCCAAAGGGACGCAGCGTAGTGTTTGAGCGGCCAGTGCGCATCCCAGGACGCAACAGCAGCGGATCTGGGTCTCTCTCTCTCTCTCTCCCCCTCTCTCTCTCTCTACTGGTCGGACACTTACAGGAAACTTACAGGAAACAATGGGTAAGTTCTGTTTTGTTTGTTTTGTTACAAACAGCTGATCCGGCGCAGCTTCTTAATGGGCTCGCGCGTCGCGGTGACAGCGCGCGTGTTTTGGTTTTGTTCTGGTGTCTCCAAATGGTCCAAATCGCCCGGATGTAAACACCGAACTGCAACCTGTTTCTTTAACGGTACCGGTGCCACAGTGCGACCGCTTCCCTGACCCGGTTTCACCAGAGCCCGGATCTGCTGAAGCAGATTAGAGGGGGGGGGATTAAGTCCGGTGTGTGGAGGTGTTCACAGACCTCAGATCAGCTGCTGGGATAAAGATCTCCAACACAAACAAACAAAACAAAACAAACACACTTTTTTTTTTTAGTGTGAGTCAGTATTGCTCAGTCAGTGATCGATGGTGTCATAGTTTGTGTGATAAAGGTGATGGGGTGTGATGGTGGAAAAAGAAAAACACTACATGATGTGTTAGTCAGGGTTTGTAAGTGCTGTCTTCAGATCAGCCCCATGTATTTGCCATCTGTGCTCCCAACCGGGGGAGGGGGGGGTGATGCACCCAACATTTGCCTTTAACTTCTCATTGACGTGATGATGTGTGAGAAAGAAAACTTCATCTTTCTCTCCCACTACTTCTCCTCCCTCACCGGGCTCAGTGTTTATTATCTCTCTGTGTTGGCATCTCAGAGCTGGTGTTGTCTGCCGCCGTGCAGCTGAGGCCCCGGGAGGAGGATGTCGGTGTGAGACTGAGTATCTGCGCTCATTAATTCGCTCTGAAGTTCTCACAGAGGCGTCTTTGTGCTCCTAATTTGGAGCTGCTCCTTTGTGTGACTCTTCTTGTAGAGAGAGAGAGAGAGAGAGGTTCAGTGAAAGTTCCAGAGTGGACGCCTTGAGAACCAATTCCCCACAGACGCCTTGCTCGCTCTCTCACAGACGATGCTACTCTGCATGGCAAATGACCTTTTGTGCGTTCTCCACTCACGCCCATGTTATGCTCAGAGATGGTTTTAATTAAAGGCCTTTCAGGGTAGAGCAGCAAAACCACGCTGTTGCATGTGTGAGCAGACTAATCTGGACAGTTGTGAGTTCCTCCAGAGGTCGTGTCAGATGAAGCGGATGTCGTACTGCTGTGCTGCGATTTTGCTGCGTCCCGCGTGAACAAGCTTTTGATAAACAGAAAGCAGATCATCTCTGTGCATGGAAAAAAAAAACCCTTCAGCCCAAAACAAACAGGATGTCGTGAAGCTGATTGCACGTAGAGCTGCAAAGTGTGGGTTTTCGTTCAGAGGTTGTGTAACTCCTGTCCGATTGGATTTTTTACGGTGACCCTCACCTCTCGCGGAGAGGGGCCGCGTGTTTTTTCCGAGCGCTCCTCTCGTGTCCTCACAGTGAACGATTTAACAGCAGATTGTGAGGATGTGGGAGGATGAGTTGGCCTCCGTCCACTGAACTTAACTCAGAGGGAGACAGAAAGTCATTTTCCACAAATGCCTTGTTAGTTTCTCAGTCTTAGTCCTCTGATGATGACCCAACCAACAGCACATGCGTACAACGAGTTTCAACTTTAATATTTAGTCTTTTAGCCAAACAACCGAAAGGGGAAAAAAGTGTTGGCCTGAAGATAAATCAGATCAGAAAAGTCTGTCACGACTCTGCACGGAAAAAAAAAAGTGGAATAAATTTCCCTTGCGGCTATTAGCAATTTGAATTTAAACTCCACAGATCAAACGTGTGCAGTACAAGCAAAACACGTTTTTTTGTTTTGTTTTGTTTTTACTAAACATCCTGAAAAACGTTCAGAAGTTTACAACCGAAACTAATGAACAATTTCTTTTTTCTTCATTTATGCGAATTCAATTATGTGCTTAAAATCGAGAAGTATCTTATGACGGGAGATGCAGCTAATCAAATCCAGCACATTATGGATGTGACGGGGAACACTGTGTCTGTTCTTCTTGTTGGGTCCACATCCAGAATGTAGAAAAAAAAAGTGTGTGTGTGGGGGGGGGGGGGGGGATTGTTTTTCCTTATGGAAACTCCATGTTTTGTATTCTGCCTGGTGGTCTTGTGGAAAATGTCATTGAGGTTGCTTGAAAACCAGATCCCAGTGCTACATCACTGTGTTTGAGCAAGTCAAGGGAAGAGGGTTAATAACAGCTGACAGTTTTCAACGTGTCTTTAATTAAGCATCTTGCTGTAGTTCAGCGACTCAGCCGTCATTGACCTCGTGGCTTGTTATTGCACAGGTGTATAAACGAGGTGTCAAATGTTAACGGCTTCAAAATGGTCGTGACGACCACTTGATCAATTTGAATCAGTTCTCTTCCTAATATCTTTGAAATCGTTTTTTTGACACGGGTCTCTGAGGTGTCAGCGGTCACGTCCTCTTTTCTTGTTGTGCGCTCCTGCTTCTTTTGTGAGTGAGGATGTCAGCACAGTCATGTGATTCCGCAGCCCAAGCACCAGCAGTGATGACCGTCACAGTGGACAGTATGTCCCATGACCCCTCATCCTGAGCCTGAGGAGCGGAAAGACCCGCACGGCTGCAAATGCTGAGTCAGCAGAGGTGTTTTGGTTTTTGTGCTTTAGCAATCAACAACCTGTCAACTCATGGAAGAGCGATAAACGAGTTGAGTGGGTTTTTTTTTTAGGGGGGGTTCATATGCACATGCTCGCGTTCCCAAGGGATGCGGAGAATAACATCGTGTTGGAAGAATGAGTCACTGCAGAGATGGTCGAAGGGGTCTGAGAGCAAAAAAAAAAAACAAAAAATCCCCCGGAACTTTTGTGTTTGGATCAGGCTGGTTGGTAGTCGAACCCGGGTACCTACCACCGGTTTTATATGCATATATCCATTGCATATGTAGCCGCCTAAGTTGCAATTTATTTCACATTTGTGTGGTTTGAGGTTAATAACCCCTCAGTGGACAAAGAGGTCCATTGAGTATTGTGACATGAAATGATAGGAATAGAAGTTCCGGAGTGTGGATGCTTGTTCAAGCATGTGGCCTTGGCCACATGCCAACTCCCAGTCACACTGACTGCCACACGGTAGAAACAGAATGCCATTTGAATATCTGAAAACACTGCGTAAATGCAAACGAGCTAAGATTCTCAGATATGCAAAGGCGGCGTAACCCTGGGGTTGTATGAAATATGCACAATACACAATCTGTCCTTTATCCCATCTGCAGGGCTTCAGGAGAAAAACGCCCACGATTATCAAGGTTAAACTGTTAATTATATGCACAGCAAAGCCCAAATTAGACCTTTTTTTTTTCTTCAGTCTTATTTAATATGTTGGTATCAGTGCGTCTGTGTGGAGCATAGACGATGCTCCAGTCTGTGTCTGTGTGTTGTTCACAGTCAGATGACTGTTGCAGGAGGCCTGTGGGAAATAACCAACAGGGGAAAGCAAAAAGTCCCAGCAGCTGATGAACAATTAACCAACTCAGTCCACAGGCCTTCATCTTTTCCTGCACGATTTTCTGCATTAAATCGCCATCTGCAGCGAGATGCATGACTGCGTTCGCCATGGCACCGAGGACAAAGCCAAGTTAATTGTGATTACATAGTGACTGAACACAACAGAACATAAAAGTGCTCTCTCGGATAACTCCTGTTAGTGAAAAGTCCCTTTTTAACAGGTAGAAACCTGGAGGTGGAACCAGATTCATGGTTTTGAGGGGCAGCGTGCGGGATGTCCCACATAACGATGTGTCCCAATCAAACACAGTCTGTGTTTTTGAGTCACTCTCTTCATGACACATGATCAAGGGCGATGGATTTACTCGGAACGACCTATTTTCTCTTGCCAGCAGCAAATAACTTGGCCTGATAACTGTCTGTGACTGATGACGGGATTGGTCGATGTGAGGCCGATCTGATACCTCTACACTTTAATGGACCAAATATAAAACCAGAGGTTTAGATCCATGTATTTTTTTTTTTTGCGCTATCATACAAACAAACTTTTGAAAAAAAAATGGATCTGAACCAGTGTTGCCTCACCGCTCAAGCTCCATTCAGACCCGTTTGGTTGCTTCTACACTTGGTGATGGGTGAAGAGGTGGTGGAGGCGTGCCAGCTGAGATGTTTGACAGTTTCTCATTCTTCTTATTCGGTGAGAGCTATTCGTGGAGGTGCAGCGAGCTTCAGCAGCTTCTCTATAGATGAATATGGCGGAGCACAGTGTGAAAGTAGATGGGTGAGGTGAGAGGGAATAAAGGGGAGTCCAGCTAATTTCCCTGCAGGATCATCAGTGAGGAGTGAGAGCAGAATGCATTAGTCTGCTTTTCAATGGTGGGAGCCTGCAGGATTGAGCTGTTGGCCGCGCGCCCACTCGGCGTATTCAAACCTTCCACAGACAGGCCTTTGTCCTCGGCGCTTTTACGCAGCTGCTAAACAACCGTAAGACAAAAGCATCTGGGGTACCCCAGCAGACCGATGAGAAATGTTCACCATATGAAGAGCGCTGCCAGAGAGCGCTCGGGTGCAGCCAAACGCTGCGCTCTGCGGGACGAGTGAAGCAGGAATTCGAATGGACAGTGGTGTCGTGTAACCGCCGACTTGTCTTTGCTTCTAAATTCAGGATGATGTGTGAACACTGTTCTTGAGACATCAAGATGTTTTGTGGTAAAAGTAAAAAAGGAAGAAAAAAAAACGAATCACTTGTTTTGCTGCTTGTATCCGGGATGAGTAATATGCACATGACTCCTGTTTGCTCATGGCGCTGTGGTTGTGCATGGGACGCAGTGAAACCAGAAGTTAGAGATCTCTGAACACTCCACTCTCTCCTGCCAGGAATCATCTTCCTGCCTTTTAGGAGGAAAAAATAAAATAAATAAATGAAAATCCAAGTGACAGTTTTCATTCCCTGTGATAATTATCCCCCAGAGTCAGGCTTCACAGGCAGAGAGAGGCACTTTGGCCAAGCCGATGAGAATCTGCTGTGGCTGAGCTTTTAGAAAGCGACAGCTGCAGGAAACCCAATCGCTGAGGGAGACTCGGGAGGCTGTGTGCTTCACAGACGGACTGTTTCGGGGTTTAAGAGGATATAGTTTCAATTCGACTAAATAGCCGAAAGCAGGATTTGCAGGAAAAATCTAATATACACAACTTGGAAGTCCCCTCGACAAGCACGAATGAATCAGACTTTAAATGTGTTTGCATGCGTTTTTAACGTGTCGGCGGAGAGAGGAACTCCCAGATGTTTCTGTCCGAAACAGCTTGACGCCATAACCACACACAGATCAGTGAGCGGCAGCAGCGGAGCGGCCTCATAAGTCATCGTAGCCTTTGACCTCCACTCTATGGGAAAACAATACTGTAAGAAACGAGTGGCCGCAGCTGAAAACATACACGCGATAGATGTGCAGCATCTGCACACACGATGACTGTGACTGTGTTTGCCAACATGTGTGTAGGCAGGAAGTGTGTGTGTGTGTATAAAAGCTTGTGCATATTGTTTCTTACATCTGCAAGTTGTTGCGTGCCATTTGAAGTGCACAGTACCCTATGTGTGGCTGGACATCTTCTATGCGTTGCCTTGTGGTTGTACGAGCAAAATAATATAAGAGACCAGTGCGCTTTATTTACTGTTTTTCAAAGTCATCTGAATTTTTGCTGCGTATTTGCAATAAAGTGGGGGAGAAAAGTTTTTATTAAGTTTTATTGACTCACTGGCAGCCAAAAACCTTTTTTTTAAAAAACGTTTTCAAATGCCAAATGATCTGGACGTAACCTAAACACACAGTTTGGTGGCTGAAAGGAGAAATAGTTGCCAAATTAAGTGTGTGAAGAAACAACACTCAAGAACGAGGGTTGTTGGCGAGTTGTGTTTGCAGTATATATGTAATGTACATAATGTAAAGTGGACAGTGGAGTCCCTGCTGCTGCCGATCACTGCTTAGAGTAATCATGTAATGGATTGACCCACCACTCTCACAGGGGTCAGCGGGGGTCGGATATACACCAACCACTATAGCTAAATAGCTTTCATCTCTCTCTAGTGATGGACCGTACTTTCTATATATCCGTAAACACTTTGTTCCCAGCTAATCCGATTCTGTCCTGAGTCCGAGTGGGAAAAGGTATCAGCGCTCCGGTGGAAGTGTCAGGTTCAGGTTACGAACCACCAGGATCCAGCCCCCGGGACGCAGAGCTCTGAGACACAGGGAGGAGCCCCCCCTGTGGAACAATGGCATTAAAGTGATCTGCGTGCCGGCGGCTCTGTTGTCATAGCGCTGGCGATGAATCCCGACACAGTGGGGTCTGACTGGCCGGTCCGAGGAGTGGGGCTGAAAGGAGGAGGTCTGCTCCTTCTAGTGAGTGTTTGGAGGGGGGGGGCAGTGCTGGAGGGTTTAAAAAGGGTAAAGTCTAGGGTCAGGGGTGAAAGGTTAGCCGCGCGAGGCAGGGGACAATAGGGGCCGGCGGGAGAGACCCAGAGAAAGCGATCCCAGCAGCTGGGGGAGACGCAGGGGAGGGTGGGGTCTGTTCATGGGAAGTTACCCCAAGATTAGTTGGAGAGTCTCGTCTGGTGTCTCCATGTCTCTGTGCTTCATTATGACTCTATTGTGTGTGTGTGTGTGAGTGTGTGTGTGAGTGTCTTTTCACATGCCCCATGCAACAAGTAGGGAAATGAAAGACTGTCTCGAGCAGTGTGTTATTGAACATCCCAGCTGCTGCAGTGTGAGAAGGTCTGAGTTGAGCAGATCCGTAGAAGATGGACAAACGGAGCGTGAGACATCACATTAAGAAATCTCCGGCTTTCGCACAGTTTATCTGGCTCCTGACACGACACGCCAGATTTTTATTTTTATATGAGTTTATATGAATCCGTATTTCCTCATTTTATCTCGTACAATGGCATCATTAAATTCCATTAGGCCTCATGGTAAAACAAATCCAGTCAGGTTTATATTAATAAACGTTAACTATATGTTGATGTTGCTTCATTTGCTATGCATTATTCAATTTGGCGTCTGCAGTACAACATATTATATATTATATTACTACTACTAATTTCCTTTAACGTGGATTTAAACTGACTCATTAAGTAGCATGGCCGACAGCTCAGTGGTCTTTGTAGTGGGCTAAATATAAAAAATGCTGACGTTGATATATTGGTATTTAACGGCTTAACGCCACTAAGAGAAGTCGACATGGGATTTATCTGTGCTCAGTTTAATGCAGTGTTGTATGATTGAAATGGCTTTAGGGGCTGCTGGTGTCAACATCAGAGGAGGAGCGGTTACAGTTTTTGTTGTTGTTGTCGTTGTTTGCACCAAAATGTACATGTGTCCCCGCAATGAATGGTTTTCTATGAATTCTTACAAGTGACTGAAGGTTATAAGAAACATGTTTACATCGTATGTAACAATAGTGAGAGCATGTCTGCATATGAAAGTGATTTATTTTCTACCCTCACAAAACCACAGAATGATATTTTATCCCCATCACAGATTTTTTTTAATTTTACATTTACTTTTTCTATTCAGATGTAACTGGGTATACTCACAGTTCCTGGCGTGACAACAGTGTTATCACAATAGACAAGAGGTTATTATGTAGCGTTATTGGAACTGGATAATGGAGTTATAATGGAGGTGTCTGCTGGCTGTACCTCCTGGCTGTTTCTCTGGCTCCATCATGTGAGCGTGTTGAGCAGACAACCGAGACCCGAGGCATCATTAAACTGTGTAGTGCGCACACTGAAACAAAAACGAATAATCATACAAAAACCTTTTGCGTTTCTCTGAAATCGCAGAAGTTCCTGGTGGTAATGAGGGTGGTTGGGTGCAGCGATTATGAGCGACCGCTCTCTCTCCCTCCCTCTGTCTGTATCACTCTTTCCCTCTTTTCCAGGTTTGTTTCCTGGCATCCATTTGCTCTGTTGACTCCAAACTGAAACTCTGAAACTCTTGGTCTTTTTTAATTTTTTTTTTTTTTGATATTGCAATGGGTTTTCTGTCCGGCCAAGCCACTGTGTCTGTTTCCAAGGTACTATAAGTATGGGAGCGCGGATAATATGAAGCATCTGTGGCTCTCACTCGCCCTTCAACGCGCTGAGGCCAAAACCGCAGTGGCTGCGGAGGTGCCAGAGAGTCAGGGATGTGAAGTCATTTTTAGAGGGGAGGAAGAAAAAAAAAACATGGCTGCCAGGCACCACCGAGCGAGCGTCGCTCCATTTCCAGGCCTGACGCGATAGTAACGCAAACATGCAATTAGAGAAGTGCTGAGTCAGATACCTTGGGCATTGTTATAATTACAGTGGAAAAAGACATAAAGTACATCTCTATTAAAATGGCTGTAACTGAATAAGTTGAGCTGGAGTACTACCATGTATATGCATGTCTCTTCCCTCTTGTGGTGTGAGGAGAACAATATACAGCACCATAGCTGGATGCAGGGTCTGATTTAGGAATTCGATCTTGTGGTTGACTGGGTTCTTAAGATGAGTTCATAAAATCCACCAATTTAATATCTGCACATACATAATATACAGTAATATAGCTTAAAATGATATTATTATAATATGAAGGTCTGAGATTGCAGGGTATATCTGATTTCCAGAGATTGTGGGTAAGAAGGTCGTTAGGATCCTTCACAACAGGAGCAGGCGCCGACAGAGGCAGTCATTTTGTGCAATCTTTGTGATGCGATATCTCAGAAATGTTCGAAGGCTATTTTGTTGATTTGGGCTCGAATGCTCCGTTGGGAAGACGAACCGATTCCATTTTGCCGGTCAAAGGTCATGACCACTCTGATGTCTGAAAACCATGTTGGGCCTTGACTTAAGAAGTAATATGTTAATTATAACATCCTGGACTTTTATATAACACATATTAAACTCAGGAAATGACGGGCAGATTCTGACCACGCTTCCTGCAGCTTGACTCAGTTGGAAATTGTGCGTTTGAGGTATGGGCCTTATTGAGTGCTCGCTATAAGCCGGGGAGAATCTGTAATGCTTTTATTGATCTGTAAAGGGAAATGTGTCAGCAGACAAGTAAATACATCTCTTTAATGGGTCAGTGGCGCGGTGCTTTTGTAAACCAGTCAATGAATTGGATTCAGCAAGCACTGACTTGTGGAGGGGCCGGCATTCAAATCCAGGTCGCTGATGCCACAACAGTGTGCAGGAATGCATGCTGACTGCAACAGATCGTATCAGGAAATGTATTTTGGGGTTTCACAAAGTCAGTCGCGATCCATCCTCCTGATCGCAGGTGTAGTGAAGCTGCTTTCTCAGATTGTTGTTGTTGTTGTTGTGTTGTCAGTGGTGCGCTGCCTGGGAAATCCTGCCTCAGCGTGAGCCGAGCCCGGTGCAGGTCTTCACGGGTGACTGAACACAGAGGAGCTCTCAGGGCCTCCAGTCTCGCAGCATAAAGGGTTGACCCACAATGCAACAGCCACCGTTTGTCTGAGGCTCATCATCATTCAGATTGTGTCGTTAAGTAGGGGAGTGTCTGTGTCTTGCACTGTAGCGGAGCATGAGGCACTTGGGCTATATATATATATATATATATATACACACACACACACACACACACACACACACACACACACACACACACACACACACACACACACACACACAGTACATATATGATTTGAAGGATGCTAATGTTTGGCTTCCAAGCCATGACTGGAATCCCATCATTACATTATTCGTTTACCATTAATCAAGTGAAGTATATATTAGTATGAAGCCGTCTCACATTGTTGGAGGACCCACGTCCTATAAAAGCCAACCAGATAAAAAATATTAACGATTGTTTATCCCGAGACTTGGCAGCTCCTGCTCGCAATAGCTGGTTCTGTTCCGCTTCGCAAACATTTGCCTCAGTCTGTGACTGTTTGCCTTCCAAACGCCTAGTAACAGCAAATCCTTCTCATGCAGTTCTCCTGCATCGTACCAGGAGAACGTCTTCACACTGACTCCTCATATACACAGTATATCTGAGTGCATCCTCCCTGTGAGCTATGATTCTGCTATTGCTGATAGAAACACAATCTGATGTGTGGGATTAGTGGAATTAGTTCTTACATATTTTTTGGCAATGGTCATATTTTCTTCACAGAGAGAGATAGAAAGAGACAGAGAGAGAGAGAGAGAGAGAGAGAGAGAGATCACGAGCATCTATCTACTGCTTTCTTTTGAGGGTTTTGCGGGTAGATTTACGCAGCAATCTGAATCCAACTTTAAACCATCTTCTGTTTTTTTTTTTGTTTTCCTCCTTTAAGTTTTTATGGGGGCGTGGGGCCTCACATGGCTCTTGAAGGAGGCCCCCAGATGCTCATGGCTGCCTCTGGCCTGCAGTAAACAGGATATAGTTTTAAAAGTTTACAGCTGGATCACGAGAGTGTTTGGACTCTGGCACACTCAGTGGTGCGTGTAGTCGTCGTTGGAGGCTTCACTCGTTGCTGCAGTTAACGGGAAGATCACAGGCGCGGCTCGGTTTATGTTTTGGCCGTATTCTCTCATAATGAGCGTTTAAAGGACCATTGCTTCCTTATATGGCCTCCGTTCCCCACTTCATAAGACAATGTGATGTCAGTCCGCCTGGCGTTTTAACACGGCTGAGGGTGAAAAAAAAAAAAAACGCTTTCAGATTAGTGCGGCATTTGTTGTTGTGGGATCCCTGCTAAGTTCACTTCCCTGACCCCTGAGGCTCCCCTCCCCTGCCGATCCCGCTCCTCTCTGAGGTCTGGTATCCGTGAGAAGCCCCCTCTCCAGCTCTGCTCAGGCACCCCCCCACCCCCAATCGCTGAAAGGCCCTTCTCTCATTAATATGCCCCTGGGGCTCCTCAGCCTGCTGTTGCCAAACAAACACAGCCAAGATTCTTTCCCCTCATCTCCCTTTTACTGTCTGTCCCTCTGGTCATCTCTCACCATCCGTCTTCCTCGTCTCTCTCTGTTGTTCTTAACAAGTCGGATCGTCCTCTGTCCTCTGTCCGTTTGTTTCTGTCTCTCATTTCTTCATCACTCTGATAACGTGTCTATCCTTCACTCACTCTTACTTTCCCATCACGTTTCCTCCGTCGCTCACACATCAGCCCAGAGGACGCTCACTCTCCTCGTTTCGGAAAAGCTGCCCCCCCCCACCCCCCTTCCCGCGACTCTTTATGTGTGTTGGAAGCCACCAGATGGAGGAAAGACGGCGGTCAAATAACAAGTCGGATCGTCCTCTGTCCTCTGTCCGTTTGTTTCTGTCTCTCATTTTTTCATCACTCTGATAACGTGTCTATCCTACACTCACTCGTACTCTCCCATCACGTTTCCTCCGTCGCTCACACGTCAGCCCAGAGGACGCTCACTCTCCTCGTTTCGGAAAAGCTGCCCCCCCCACCCCTTTCCCGCGACTCTTTATGTGTGTTGGAAGCCACCAGATGGAGGAAAGACGGCGGTCAAAGTTTGCTAATGTATGCCACAGGAGCAGAGGGCATATGGTGCAAATCAGAGGACACACACTCACACACACACACACACACGCACACACACAAATTGGAAAAAGGTGACTGTTTTCACCCACAGCATAAGAAAGGATCTCTGCTCTTCAGTACACAACCTGCTGATTTCCTCTTACTTCATGAAGCGAGATGAGACGGAAAGAGCAACTGATGGAGAGAGAGAGAGAGTGAGAGAGAGGGGAGGGAGTGGTAGAGGAGAGGGTTGGGGGTTGGGGGTCGGGGGGGTAGGAAGAGAGACTTTGCTGTAAGGAAGCATTTTTGCTGGATGGGAGAAAAACATCCATGGAAACTGCATCAGAAGAGAACCCAGGCCGGAGTCGGGACAAAAGAGGAACCAATGAGCCCCCACAAAGAGCCAGTGCACTTCTTTTCATGGCTGTGTTTACCGGGGCTTTAACCTGCCCCAGACCGCTTGGTTTCACTCAGCACAATAGTTGGGTCGATTTTTGTTTTTTCCTTTAGTAATGTCAGCACAGTTTATATGTACATTATGCATGAAAATGTTGCAAGATGCAATATCATTTGAAAAATGTGTTTTTAATTTTTGCGGGATGTTCCCAGCGGACGTTTACTCGGCCGTGTTGCAGAATCAAAAACAGACCGGTCAAACATCACGGTGTGTTTGAGTTGTCCATCCCGGGCGAGCTGATGATTAATGAGGTGGATGAGAGGCCGGTGAGAACAAAGAAGAAAAAAAAGAGCCATTAGAGCTTTGTGCACTGAAATGAGTGTCACTGTAAATGTGTCATTTACTTGCTCCTCTTCTCTTGTAGCAATCAGCAGTTTGCATTGATTTTTTTTTTTTTTTTTTTTTTTGCTCTTTATTTTGCACACGTGATGTGAATTTATGACTTTGTGTGATGGTGCTACACCTTTGGTTCAAAACGTAAAAGGAAATCGCCCAGGAATAGACTCCCCTGTCATACATTGAAATATATGGACTCTTCTCCTTGTCTCCTGTCTCTCTTGCCATTGAATCCATCAGTCATCATCATCATCCCACATCTCTCTCAGCTTCCTCCATGAGTGATCTGAACGTCAACAGCTATTAGCAGAGTGAGTTTCCGATGTCAGAGTAAACAGTGGGACCACTTTTGACGAGTTTGCAGGCTCAGATCGACCTCTTCCCTTGGGAAAGGCCATTAGAGCCATGATAGCATTTTAAAGTTTTGTTCCTCTCAAAGTGGAGAGTGTGGAAAATGAGTCTCTTTCTCATAAATGGTGTTTTGGCACTTTGCCCCAGTGGAGCAACCAACAACAATACTTGGCGTCAGTTGTAAACAGACACATCTGTAAGTAATGAGGCCTGATGCTAGATTAGAACTGGATGCCAACTCTAATGGACGTGGAAGCGAGATTATTGTTCGCGACTCGTGAATGAGATGGAGGAGTTGCAATGTCTTCATCTCAAATTGTGTGTGCCCAAGTGTGTTTATGTGCGCGCTCGGGGTTTGTTTGTATACGAGACGCATACCTCCGCTGTACATTCTTGCATGTGGGTTTCTGTTTGCGGCGGCTGCGAATATGTGCGTGTGTCACATGAATCGTGTTTTTCAGAATGTCAAGACACCCCCCACCCCCCCCCAGTTTTCACTGATGGTCCCAGCTGTTGGAAAATGTCGGCGCTGTGGTGGTGATGTTTCACGTTCATGTGATTGCAGTTGGCGAAGGATGGCGGGTGCATGGTGGGGGGCCGGCTGCAGGGGTTTGTTAATGATCTGTGTGAACACACTACTACACTAAGATAAAGGAATGTGCAATAACGCAGTGGTCAGCTGATGTTTTATTTAAGTTGGTGGCCCCTGCTTTAACGAGTAGACGATGCTTTGACGAACAGGATCCTCCTGGAGTGTGAAGTGGTGGCTAGGGCCCATTGTGGCTGAGTTCTGTGCAGTGCTGGAGGGGGACACCGGACGGAGCCAAGCAGTGGGCTTGTCCTGGGCCTCCAGCCTGGGGGCCGGAAGAGTGGGGCCGTGGTTCACTGCGATTCTAAATGGCCCCTGAGAGTCCACTGTGATGGACAGTCTCGGGCTGCGCACACTGGCTCTTTGTATCAAGGCTCTTTGGACTCTCTCTCTCCATCACTCTTTTTTTTTTCTCTGTCTCACTAACCCAGTGTCACACATCCAGACACACACACTTGTTCTCACACAAGCAGCTTTTTCTTCCTCTCTCTCCTCCTGATCCTGATGTGGCGAGTCGAGCTTTTTTGCTGCGAGGCCCGACATTGTCATCGCAAACAGTCACTAATTTGTCTGCGGTTCTCTCTTTCGAGCTCCTTTTCATTCTGCGTCTCCTCCTCCCATTCATGTGTGGTTGCAGGGAGATGGTGAGTGGAGAGCCCCTTAGGTGGCCGGAGGTCACATCGGGTCTGTTAGCCAGGGAGCATGTGAAAGTCGTCAGACGAGAAAGCGTGATTTCAATTTACATGGCTCCATTCAGAACAAGCCATCCAGATCTGTTTAAGTATATGATTGTTGTTAACCAGCTCCGACTGTTATTGCCTGTGGGGGAGGAGGATTTAGATATACTGTATGTTTACACTGCAATATCCTACTCCTGCACTCATCCCACACAGTCCACCCAGAGAGAACGTCCACTAATTGGAGAATTCATCATCCTCTTTCATTTAGATAATGTTTGGAGTTTGCAGACGTGTGCATATTAGTTTTTTCTTATGTCATTGGATGAGAATATTGATGCCATTCTCATCACTACGAGGAGAAAGCCACTATGCTAGGCCAGGAAGGCGTGCTTCACAAAGATTTTATAAAATATGCAAACTATAGTGTTGAAAGATAAACCAGACACTGCCAAAAGTGCAGCCCCAACTTTACCTCTAACAAAGAAAACGTGTTAAATGTGGTTAGGTGACGCTGATTCTGAAATATAAATCCTTTTTAAAATAAGCAGATTGATTGATTTAATTGAACAGATCCTGTGTCCACTTCAAACTTTCCACCTCAGGTTATATTTGACCTTTTGGTACTAGTCTCCCCATGGTACTTTGTGCAGTAGTCCTGCACAAAGTACTTGATAGAGGTGTCAAGCTTTGATGTTGTCTCAGTCTCCCCCCGACGTCTAAAGCTTTTACAGAGGCCCTTTTGTGAGTCGTACTCCTGAGGTTGCTAACGGTTGAACGTCGGCAGTGGGTCTGTCCATGTTCCCGGTGTTGTTTCAGTCAGCCAGAGCGTACTTCTACTAACCTGCCAACATGTTGGGTCCAGCTGTGAAAATACGACGTCGGATTTATTGTGTTATTAGGCACAACACCCAGTAAGTGTCAGAAGGTTTGAGCTGTGAGAGAGACGTCTGGATGGATAAACGGCCTCAGACACCAATCAAACAGACGGCTGATCGATCGGATTGATGGCTTTCAAACATTGTCACATTGTCAATAAGATAGTGCTCCTGATCTTCATGTCTACCTGATGTTCTAATCAGGGTCGGTAATAATTCAAATCAAAGTAATACTGAATTAATCCAATTAATGAATAAAATAAAACAATAAATATATTAATACATAATAAAAATGTAAATAATAAAAATAATAGTCCCAGTGGGATTCAGGACCATGAAATAGTGTCATGTTTTACAACAGATACAGAGACTGTAATAGAAGGTTTCATCCATGACGTGTCACATCGTATTGCAATCAAGTGAATTCATAATAAAGCACTGGGGTTTTTTTATGCAATATGACCAAACTTTTTAAATGGAAACTTTTACTCACTTTGGGAAGATTGAATTTTGTTGCCAGGAAAGTTATGTTGTGTAAGACTCACAATGATTGTCAGGATGTAGTCAGAGCTGCCTGACAGTGACATCCACTACAAGAGCTGCTCTTCCTTTAAATGCCCTGTATTTACTTTGCAGCTGGGCTCAATATCCTGTCTGAGCCGCGTGCTTTGGGTCCCGGCCGCCCACTTACCCTCCCCATCATACTCACCAGAGAAATGTGGGCTGTGGTCGAAGTCAGCGACTCTGCTGCAGGCGCACTCATTGAGTTGTGGTTAACGTGCTGCCATGGCAACTCTTGTTCTCCCACCGAGGGCCAAAAATGTGTTTTGATCTCCCCGTACTACACAAACAGTCAGGATGAAGCACTGGCCCAGAGGAGCAGTGGATTGGTTTTAATGTCCTTTGTCACAGCGAAGAGCGCAAACGCAGATGAACTTTGAGGAGCCGTTCAAGAAATGGCTAAAAGGGTAAATGTTTTTTAAGGGGATGGATGGATGGATGGATGGATGGATGGATGGATGGATGGATGGATGGATGGATGGATGGATAGATAGATAGATAGATAGATAGATAGATAGATAGATAGATAGATAGATAGATAGATAGATAGATAGATAGATAGTCATCTGCTGTGACTCCACAACATCCTGTCAGACACATGTGGATGTGATTGGAAGCGAGCTGAGGTTTGCGCCCATGCGTTCACAGACAGACAGACAGACAGACAGGCTTTGTGGTGATCAGCTCGGTTCCACGGGGCACAGACACACATCAGATGAGACGAACCCATCTGGGTCACTTCATTCCCTCACTGCGAGTTGCCATTGATTTCCATTGCAGCTCGGCAGACAGACTCAGCGCTCCGACCTGCTGGGTGGCCATGAGTGCCCTGTCGGCGTAGCGATGAATTGTCAGATGAAACATTAAAGGCAGTGTGGAGTGTCAGACCTCAGTGGCACAGAGCGAGCGGTACTGTCGCTTTCCATTCCAGCGAATTGAACTGAATTTTTTATTGACGTAGTTTTTAAACAGTCTTTTTGCTTTGTCTGCGTTGTTTCCTAGCAACACTGAAGATGGGCTCCTTTTTCCCCCCTTTTTTTCAGTACTGAGTGATGCAGTTAGTTACATAATGATTTGTATGACCCTTCATTTGCTTCTTTTTTTTCCCCCACAGGCTGTTTTGAGTGCTGCATCAAATGTTTAGGCGGGGTCCCCTACGCGTCGCTGGTGGCGACCATCCTCTGCTTCTCCGGCGTTGCCTTGTTCTGCGGATGTGGCCATGTGGCTCTCACCGGCACCGTAACCATCCTGGAAACCCACTTCTCCAAGATCGCCAGTGACCACGCCATGCTGACTGATGTGTAAGTGACCTCATCCCTATGTGCATACGACATAGCTGCTATCCAATGTCTGAGGAACACAAAAAAAAACAAATGATTTTGGCGTCCCAGCTGTGTGACTGTCCAAAATATTAGACCTTGAATGTCACAATAAGATCCTTCGCCAATTATGTTGGCTGGAAAATATGCACTTACATAACCATCACAATAAAAATAGAGGCCCAATCTTAAGACACTTTTAATGAGGGCGACTTTATGTAGGCTATTTTTAGTGGATATTGTCTCCCACATTCACGTTAACCCCCGAGAACAGTCCTAATATGGACTCTTTTTTTGGTTGCAGCGCATCCATTAGTCCGCACAATAAAAGAGGTCTGACATGAGGCAGGAATGCACATATGTTTTATGTCGGTGCACTGTTTAATGTCGGCAGAGGCAGTCTGTCTCTCGGTGGACAATCTCCAGAGACGTGCATCACCTGTTGTGTCCACATTTGGGCTTTGCTTGTCTTCTCATGTCTTGGGGAAGCTAGACCTACTGTCTCAGTCAGAACCATCTGGTTACGATTAATCAGGCAGCCCAGGTTACTGATTTTTTTTTTTTAGATTTTTAGCAAAACACTATAGACAGCGATTTGTCATACCATGTCTTCTCCTGACATATTTACTGGATCTCTCCAGGTGTTACACCGGAGGCTTCAAACCATGATTTGTGCTCATGATTTCGAAACCACAACAGCTCTAACTTATGTGCGCCATTGTCTCTGAACAGAATACAGCTGATGCAGTATGTCATCTATGGCATCGCCTCGTTTTTCTTCCTGTATGGGATCATCCTGCTGGCCGAGGGCTTCTACACAACCAGCGCAGTCAAGGAACTGCACAGTGAGTTCAAGACTACCATCTGTGGACGCTGCATCAGTGGCATGGTATGTTCATACGCCCGCCCTGCTATGTGTAATCCCAGTCGCACAACACAAAATGGCTCGCACACAATGCCTTAATCCCATGTGATTAAAACACTGTGATTAATAATATAATTTTTATCATTTGACCAAATATTTTGAGGTGGCAAAAAGGACGAGGATGGGTGTAATTTTTACAGTTTTACTTTACTAGTAATCTGGTTTTGTGGGAATCTGATGATGCAATCTGTCACTGTGCCGTCTCTGCGTCCTCAGTTTGTCTTCCTCACGTACATTCTGGGTGTGGCCTGGCTGGGCGTGTTTGGCTTCTCGGCTGTGCCCGTCTTCCTCTTCTACAACATGTGGTCCACCTGCAACGCCATGGGGTCTACCATGGCCAACATCACCGACATGGACTCCATCTGTGTGGATGTTCGTCAGTATGGTAAGAAAAGATCAGCTGGGTGGTGCCAAGTTGGTGAGCTGTCAGACCTTGTTGTGATTGGTCAGTTAGCCCAGTATTTTCCTACCTATCGTATATTTTGTGCAAAGTACACATTTGGCACCAACTTTGTTACAGGTTTGATTCTTATTGACATGGTGCCTGTCAATAATAATAAAAAACTTTTGTGTGAATTCAATGGTGACAGGAATAATCCCATGGAACGCCACACCAGGCAAGGCCTGTGGATCTACACTATATGACATTTGCAACACCAGTGAGGTAAGATTGCGTGTTGTTGTTGTGATGAGGAAGTAACATTTCAACCGAAGGCTAATCCGTCTTGCTCGTCTCCTCCCAGTTCTACCTGTCTTACCACCTGTACATCGTAGCGTGCGCCGGGGCAGGGGCCACCGTGATCGCTCTGGTAAGCATCGCCCCGGTCTCTCCACCCTTTTTCCCCTCTAGTCCATCTTTGCATGGTTTGTATCAAGGGATCATGTGCCAAGTGTCATTCCCATATGGTTTATGTAACCATAACCATAACCTAAGAGCTATTACTCAGGCATCTCCTCAGCCTCAGCTCCATTTGCTGTTCACCATGTGCATGGCCCTGTCATTATTTTAGGATATTTTAGAACGGATGGACCAAGTTGCACTTTGCATATCATAAATGTGGAATTTATTCTAAATTTGAAACATAAAACAAATTGGCTGAATTCTGTGTAATGTTTTTTCCCCTTAACTACTCTTTGCTTTTAAGCTGGAAAATGATTGGTCACTTTACTAACTTGTCACAGCCCTAGTGACGGGGAGGTGGCGGCACGTTCTCTTACAACCTTTTCTGTTCTCTTCCACCAGCTGATCTACATGATGGCTACCACTTATAACTTTGCCGTTTTGAAGTTTAAGAGTCGAGAAGACTGCTGCACTAAGTTTTAAACTGTTTTACGGGGAACAGCACAGAATCACAGAGTCGGTGCTGGGTAGAGAAAGTTGCCACTGACAACAAATGAACTAAAAAAACAAACAAACTGAGAATAGAAAAAAAAATATCAATGTTTCTCCATTAGTAATCACATGAAGTGTAAATAGTTGATATTTTTCCTTTAGTATTTGGTATCCAGGGATAGTGCTCGTCTGAGGACACCTGGTGGGAGTTGTCCTCAGAGCAGGTTGCGTGTTAGCTGACTGGGTTGCTCTGTTTTGATTGGCACTGACTAACAGATATATGTCACAGGCTTTATAGAAATGTGCACAGCTAGAAATCCACAGCAGTGTTATTTATATTCCTAATGAGCAAAGCTGATTTTAAGCCTGCACAAAGGCGTCAAGTATTACAGTGTTTAGCTGACTTCAGTGAGAGGAAGATTTTAATCAGCCACTTTTAATTGGAGCTAAATTAGAAATGGGACCATTCAGATGTCTGATAAAGACACTAAATACACAGAGCCGTTATAGATAATAAAAAAAAAGCATGTAAAGGATGAATCTCTAAAATTGATCCATGCCTGTGGACATGTGATGATGAATATTGACGGTTGTTCTCTGGCTCCAGGCTTTTTGATTGCCAGATTAGGTGAATGCTAGTGGTTTAGACTAAAGGACTAGTCCTCAAGTTTCTTTGCTTCATTTGCTCTGCCTTAAAACTTTGGTGCCACAAAACCACAGTGTTGCACAGAAATCCTACAGTATTATTCTCTTTGTCACACGTTTAGATTTTAAACCTAATTGTAAACCTTTCGTCGCCTGTTTGACGCAGACCATTTGTGTCTTGTAGATTTCAGAGTTAACTGCACAGACCTAAACTTCTACATGAGGCCTCACTTTAAGTTCATTTTATCTCACAAGATAAGAAATTCTCCTATTTTAGGATAAATGTTTGTTTTTTTTCTATGAGAGCTGACGCTGGTATGGCCTCAGCATTGAAGTCGACCTTTTGTTTCATGCATTTTTCCTTTATCTTTCTCAGACTGCTATTAAGAGCCATTTGTTTTTATCGTAACACTGAGCCTGCATGCTTACATTCCCCTGATTCTTTGACCTGTTTATAGTTTACTTATACTCCATATTTTATATATTTAATTTTCTCTTTTAAGTTTTTGAAATACTGTAGCTTTTACTTTCTATATAAAATAAACAACTTTTGTTTTAAAAAAAAAAACTACACCCACTTGGTCTATTTCTTATTTATTTTACAACAAAAAACGTTGCCTATGTTGCAGGGTCAGTATCTAACGCTTTGCACTAACCTCCAGCATCATGCAGCTGCATGTACAACCTGTCTCTCCTTTCCGTCCGCTCATCATCATCACCACCACCACACAGTAAAAGTCATTTCTGTCGTCCTATGCATAGGAAGATAGTAACTCTCGTAACGATTGTAACAGTAACGTTACAATAACCGTTAACGTCTTTTTTTTTTAAAGCTTAACTTTGTGTATGTCTATGATGTACGTACTTGTAGCTCTGACTCCTGTAGCTTGCTTTGCATCTCTGACATGCTCACCGGCCATCCACCTCACCCTTCTCTTCCAGATCCACTTCCTCATGATTCTCTCTGCAAACTGGGCCTACCTTAAGGATGCCAGTCAAATGCATGCCTACCAAGACATCAAAATGAAGGAGGAGCGGGAGCTGCAGGACATCACCTCGCGCTCCAAGGAATGCCTCAATTCCTACACATAAGTTTATTGCACACTCGTACTCAAACTCACAGGCCACAAACACACACACACACATATACACACACACATCTGCAGACACTGTGGCCCCTTTTGGACCAAGACCACACTCGTTTCAAAAAAACTGCCGACTGCCCGGACACTGTGCAGCACTAACCAGGCTCCTAACACACTAATGCATCAGTGTTGCTTTCTGCACTAACTAAACCAGGAAGTGTTGTCGTTTTAGAACAGCTATGTAAAGTGTTGTTCATGCAGATTTTCCGTCTCTGTCCATATTCATGTCGTCTGTCATCAGCTTTTCAGCTTTTGCTGGTGAAGCTGGAGACGTTGCACTATGCTCATAAAACGCATGACCGTGTGTTTGTTTTATGGTCTTGCTCTGTCCGTCTTCCGAGCTGCAGCGGCCGGTCTTCAATAAGGGAATGTATCACTTTTTTTTTTTCCTTTTCAATCGATATTGCAGATGAATTAAAACACGGGAAAGGCCTTACATCCAGTCTGTGTCATGCATCACATGATAGCATTTAAAAAGACCTTTTTAAACTTTGTATTTACAGGAAGGAAACAAATTGTAAATGTATGCAGGGTCCTTTGTACTTAAGGACTTAACTGTATTACGATCTCAGTTAGTGACAAGTTGATTGTTAGTTTCATTGCACAGCTACTTCAGACTTGCACAGAACTTTCATGGCCCACATTAACACTACCTCAGGTGTGCACTAGAGCCTATGGAACACTTCTCACTTTAGTTTCTCCCAAACCAATTTGAACGTTACAACTTCAGTCACGAAGCAATGACTCAAATGCAAATGTATTTAGATACCTGCAAACTAAATGAAGACACACACACACACACACACACACACTCAGACACCCCTACATTACATTATAGTACTATTTAATTTTTATTAACAATCCCATAAGAATAATCAGTGTGCAAAATGTGGATTGTTGCCAATAATGGGATATAAAGACATTTAATGTAATTGATATCTTAAATGTGTGGTCCACATGTATTCGTTTAAGGAAATGAAATCAAGCTCAAGGCTTTTCAATGAAAAAGAGCTTGCAAAATACCCTTTTAACTTCTGTACAATAATCAATATCAAAATTTACAATGTCAAAATGTACCTGATTTTGACTGTATGAAACATACAACTATGTCGCAAACTCATTGGTACTACAATCGTCAATCGAATCAACAAATCTTAAGAACTTAAGATATGAAGTGTAAAATACACTCAGGATTTTTTTCTTCACGATTATACTGAAGACAAAATCTACTTTTTCTGAATTTTTTTATAATTGCATCTTTTTTTGATGTGCAGTTGTCATAATGATGACGTTACTCATTTAACCTTTTACCTTTTGTTAGTATAGTTACAGGGCTAATCTGTTTCTATGTTGCATGAAGCAAAGTCTTTCTGCAGCAACACATGTGATGTACAGTCATGTATACTGATATCAGTAGTAGGCAGTGTTTGCCTGTGTCGCTTTTTTCTTTCTAACGCATTACGTTATTTCACTTTCTCTAGTTGCTTATAGATTTTATTCGCGTCTTTTATTCAATTAAAGAGTGTATGTCCTATGCTGTTTTTTTAGCCTGATAGTACATGTGTATTTTCTGTGAATTTTAAGGGCTTCCTCAAAAATGAATGAATCTTACCCATTAATTAAACTTAAACAACACCAGTCATTAATACAACTGAAAGGCAATCTAAATGTAAAGTTAGCCAAAGTATGGATGACATTGTCCAATTTGTTTTACACAGATTACATATGAGTCATGTGTAGCACCAAACCTGTATTTTTTTTCCCACAAGACCAGTAACCACAGGTTAACAGAGGTCAATATGAAAGATGACACACATACATAAACCAAGGGTGTATAAAATGTCACCTTTCTATCTTGTTCTTTCTGTTAAATCAACCAAAAAAAAAAACAACAACTAAAGAGAAAAGGCTACCTATCAATCACCAGAAGGATAACGATTCTATATCCTGTCTGACTGGAAATCCCTTTATGACATGACTCAACCGACCTGTGGACTCTTTTTATAAAAATAAATAAATGCACAAAACAATCCTCTGTCTTGTTGTCTTGTTTGGCATACCAAAGGATTTATTAATACAGTACAAATGCAGTCAATGTGCCAAATATACATAATTAAAGGCATAAGTGTAAGAACAAAACAATACAATAAATGAATCACATTTAAAAACAGTCCAAGATCAGGCTTGTGTAATTCTTCAGGTAATGAAATATTATACAGGACTCATCCTGCTCACCAGAAATCATCATCTTCATCCTTGTGTGAATATGCTGCAATGCTGGGAAAACAAGTGTAAAGTTAATAAAAGGCCTTGAGGGACGGATAAAATGAAAAGCAGTAAAGAATCTCTCAATGAAATCATCGTTAGGACAATGTTATTCCAGGACAAATAAAATGAAACAAAGGAGATGAGAAACTATTGAAGAAATTAAATGTTTTTGAAAGTAGATTACATGGCTAATATCCAGTCCAGCTGGTAAGTATTTGGCTAGGTAAGATTGTACTTGAAGATAGTATTTCTGATTTTACTTTGAAGTGCCAAGTTTCTACTTAAATTTGAGAAGGTTCATGTCAGAAGAGAAAGACCTGTGCGGGAGACGGTTACCTGTCTTCCTTTTCCTCAGATATACTCTTGGCCTCTGGGCTCATATATCCTGCTTCTTCCTTTACAGAGCTCTGGAAAAAACATAAAAACAGAACTACATATGTGTACTGTATATCACACAGGTCACTCTTCATGACAGAAAATATCTGCCAGTAGTCTCAGTCACCTCTGCATGCTGCTTCTCCCTTGCCTCCAGGACCATTTTCATGTATTTCTCTAATGGATTTTCATCTTTGGGCTCCTCTGCAGAATCCTTCTGCTCTTCGTCTCCTCCTTTCCCTGTCCCTGGTCCTTCTTTATCATCTTCATCCACTTCATCTGGCTGCACATCCTGCAAAAGCTTTTTAGACATAGGATTGTGTCGTAAATAAGCGAAAGTCAGAAATGGCAGTTGAGAGAAAAATGATCCTTACCATCTCTTTCTCCAGTCTTTCAAGTTCTTGGAGCTCCCTCTCTCTAGCTTCCTCTTGGTCCCTTTGTCTCCGCTCCTGTCTCTCTTTCCGCTCTTTTTCCCACCTTTCCTCCTCAGACTCTTCGTCATCTTCCCCGACAGGTTCACGTGTGATTTGCGGGATATCTACAAAACATGTATTAAGATGAGTCCAATCAGTTGTGCTTCTTTTGGTTTGCACTGTAGACTGGCTCCATTTGGGGAGAGAGCCGTGAGACGGATGCTAATCTGTATGATGAATAGGTTGTTTTGACTTCGGTTTACAGTCGAAGGTTGCTCATCTTGTGACATGGGGTCAAAATTATGAATTAATTGCAGGGGGTGGGGAACTCACCCGCTTGGCCCGGCAAGTCTGCCGGGTCTTCTGGGAGGTCCTGTGGGTGGAGGACAGCGGGGCCATCAGGGGCCTCCTCAGTGAGAGGGACGGCAGTGTCCAGGAGAAGCTCTGGAATGTGGCCGGGCTCTGGAGGGAGACATGCACAAAGAGATCTTTTATGCTGCACCAATAATGCAACAGGGACAGAGGACCGGCACAGAATACATAATAAGATGCCCTTCATCTTCACCATTGTGCGGGGCCACTGAAAGGACACTTTGGAGGCCAGTCACACACTCATTAAAAAGCAGCCTTTCAATAATCCAAAACCTCCATACCGGATATACTTCATTCTGTTACTTGGATCGAATTGAAATAAAAAGAGAAGAGAGAGTAGTTATGTGTTCAAGTTGTTTGATGCCTGCCATTGAGTAACTGAGAAGAAAGACGAGAATGGTTGAGATGGCAGAGATCTACAATACAACAAATTACTGGCTACAAAAATGTATAAAATTACTATGTTACAGTTTGTTATATTGTGGTATTACTAAGAAAAATGGAAATATTATCCAGAATACCTGGTAAAATCTCTGTGAGATCTTTGAGGCTTATTTTCTCCGGTTGTGGGGAAGAGTCAGAGCTGGTGAAGACTGGCTGGAGCTCTGCTGGGCTGCAGAATCCAAGAGAGAGCATTTATATTCACCATCTAATTATAAGAGTATGTGGATGATGTACTGTCCTTGCCAAAGCCAGGGCAGATGGTACCTGGACTGCTCTCGTGCTGTACTCTTCAGCTGAGGGCTGTGCGGCGAACTCAGCTCAGAGGAGAAGTCACATGGGGTCACCATCTCCTTGTGGGGGGCATGAGGGAGCTGTCTGTCAGATGACAGCTCTGAGGTCGCCACCGGAGACACAGCTGTCTCTATCATGGGCAAAGACTTGACTTTACAAAGTATCATTAGGGCAGAAAGCCATTAAAATATCAAGGCCGACTGTGTTGGACTGTTAAACTGGTTTGATGTTGTGGAGCTTTAAAGAAAATGTACACTTATTTCTCAGGATAAAGCATTTTTTTGTCAACATACCTTCCATAATCTCTGTTAGAAGTTTTTTTCCAGAGGGAGGATGTGATATGGAGGTCAGACGTTTGGACGGGGCAAAGCTTTCATCCTGATGACGCCCATCTCTTAGAACGAGAGGTTCAGTCCTTGGCTGGGGAATGTGCTCAGAGAAAACTGTGTTCTGTGGTTGGTTTGGGGCTTCTGAGAAGGTCACTCTTGGCTGTGCATGTGTTACAGTGTTTCTGTTGTCATAGGATGAAGAGGAGGGGGTTCGAGTAGTTTGGGGAGATGTCGGTCTGTGCAAGACCTTTGTTTTATCGTGGGAGTTCGTATGAGAGTGATAAGAGGCTTTTCTTGGAGGAGACTTGAGGCAATGGGAGGGATGTTGTTGTGAAATGGGTTGTGAGGGAAGCATGCGTGAGATTGTGAAGCGCACTGCCCTCTGCTGGTAGTTCCTGAAGGCTTCGTCCAAGGTGTCTGCTTCTTTCTGAAGTTCCTGGATCCGAGCCTTGGCTTCAGACACCAGTTCTATGTCGGAGTCTGGAGAGTCACTTCGAGTCGACTTGTGTCCTCGCAGGGGCCGATCTGCTTTATAAATATCACTGTAACCCACACAGGCCTTCAACAGAGCTCTGTCCACATAAATGTCAGGTGGAACCAGCTTGTCAGCGCTGAACTCGAGCACTGAGCGGTCAACAAGCGAGGGCTTGGGGTCACGCAGCACCTCATTTTCAAGAGCTTCCACGATCACATGGACGACACGCAAGAAAGGGAAAGAGAAAAGAAGCGGAAAAGCAAACAAGAGAAGAGTTGAGCACTACTGGAGTAGACCAACCACCATAAGAGATCACAGGTTCTCTAATTTCTAACAACTATTTACATGCTTTTAGATCTGCAATCCAATGGCTTTCTTTCTTGCTTTAAAACAACCATATATTTATTTCAACACCCAGGGAGCCCCTGTGAGGACCCAAAGAAAAATAGGTCCCCTTGTAGAATAGTGTTTGAAGAATGTGCAAATATTTTCTATTTGTTAAAATTTAATGCTCAACAGAACATGACCCACCAAAAGAAAGAAAGCCATTTTATAAAAAGCAGAAGTTAACACAAGTTGAGTAACCCGAAACACAGCGGACACACTAATTACACATGCATGTCCGCTCGTGGGGTACCTTGCTGTGTTTGGCGCAGCTGCACCCTGATCTCTTCGACATGGTTGGCCATCCACTGTGACTTCTCCTCACACTCCATCAGTTCAGCCTTGAGCTGAGCACAACGCTCCACCTACGGAAGCACAGACAACAAGACGCCGCACAAAAAGTCAGCATTTATGCAAATAATTCGATTATACAACCAAACTAGTTTTTCAAGGGTGAGACAATAATGCATGGGGAAAAAAAAGTGCTGAAGGCATAGTTTCCCACACTCGGTGAGAGACTGTTATGTCACTGACCTCACTCTGGAGCTGTGCCTGCAGCACCTGTTTCTGGTTGTCAAACTCTTCCTGATCCAGTCTGCGAGCACACTGCAGCCTCTGAAGCTCCATCTGCAAAGCCAGATGTTCTTTGGATGGTTTGCCCAAATCTGAGAGAGAGGTTACCAGAGTCAAAGCATGATGTTCTGAGAGCAGACAAGCACAAACTCCCAGGCTTTAACATTTCCACAAGGAATCAGTGGTGTATTACAGGCAGAAAACACAGAGACAGATTTTATCTGATGGTAAAATTGACAGGGAAATAATAGGCACGTGCAGATTGCTGGGAGGTGCTTGGGAACAGAAGTCACTCCTCACCTGCATGGAGAAGCCGGTTCTCCTCTTGGGCCTCCTCCAGCTGTTTCTTGAGCAGCCGCAGCTGCCCCTGCAGCTCTGCTTTCTCTCTTTTCAAGCTGGTGTAGTCACTCATGGTCTCCAGTCTCTCTCTCAGCAGCTCCTTCTGTTGAGTCAGCAGAGGAATCTGCTGCCGAGCTGTGTCTAGCTCAACCTGGGAAAACAACAGAGGGACGTTAAGAGAAAAGATGACGACAGAACCGCATCATGCTGAATGATGGTGGCTGGGGTGGTGCTGCTTACCTGCACTTTTCTCAGCTCTGAACATGCTCTACTGTGCTCCTCCAACTTCAAATCAATTACAGCTGACTCCCTTTGGATACGAGCAGTTTCCGCTGAAAGGAAAGTGTGTGAACATTATCCAAGGTAAAAAATAAAAAAAAACAGGCTAGGGAGTATCACTGCATTCATTTAAATACTCACCTTTGTTTTGGTTCTCCTTCTCAGCTAGTGTTTCTGTTCTCTTGATGAATTCTTCTTTTAATTCAAGCTGATACCTAAATGTAGGGGGAAAAAAATCATCAACAAATTATCATATGGTCAAGTGGATGATCATGTCCTGTATGGCATGTTACTCAATAGATTGGCTGTCTTAGTATGAGCTCAGGGTGATTACCAAGTGAAATATACATTTCTGGGTTCAAATACAGAAATCAGTTTTATACAATGAAAACAATATGGAAATACCTAGAAAGTTCATTTTTCAGCCTTTGGTCATATGTGTCCTCCATGGTCTTCACAGCCAGTTCTCTTCTCCTCAGCAGCTCTTCAGTGGTCTTAACCTTCTCCTCATGAATCTGACTGCTCCTGTAATTGTACAGTTACAAAACCGGTGGTTTTGTCATAATGAGTGGACTGTTTACCAGCATGAACAGTAAAAAATAAAAGCTGAAGGACTGAATAAAACTGACTTTTCAAAAGCCTCCATTCTCATCCTCAGTTCGTTCTCTCTGTTCCGCAGCGTTTCAATCTCTTTAAGCACAGATTGTCTCTGCATATACAAATTTTTTTCTTCAATCTAGAAACAGAAAAATAAAGAATTGCATCATTTGGCTTGGACAACTGAGCCTCACAAAATTCAACAATGAAAAAAATCTTTTTTTTGAAAGATTTATCTCAAGAGATGGAAACAAAAACCAGCATTGAATTTGTAACTATCTACCTCTTGTTGTTTCTGCAACCGATCAATGGTATTCTTCTCACGGTCCATCAATGCCTTCGTCTTCATTTCATAAGTCCTCTCCAGCTCTTGTTTCAGCTTATCCAATTCAATATGGAATTTGGATTTTTCTTCCATCCTCACCTTGGCAATTTCAACATCTTTAAAATGTTGCAGCTTAAGAACCAAAATAGAGAAAAAGAAAAGAATGTGAGAATGCAGCAGTTTAATGTCCGCTCAGATTATTTATTAGTTTACTTTGTAGAAACACATATGTACCTTTGTCTTCATTTCTGCTTCAAGGTGTGCTTCAATTTCTTTTCGATATGAAGCCAGTTGTGATTGGAATGAGAACCATTTGTCTCCACTGTAACTGAAGTTCTCGTATTCCTTATCAATCATTTTCATCTTCTCAACTGTTATTGAACACGGGAAGCAAACATTTACACCACGCACTAAAAGTCATGTGTATGTAATACAATTAAAACATCAATTCGTTATACCAAGAGACTCTCCGTAATTCGCGGTGCTTGTTGTCTGTGTCTCAGCATCACAACACAAGCTATGATTATGTGTTAGCTGTGTCAGAAGGCTGATCAGGAACCCTGCTACACAAAGATAATATTTGTTATTAGTAAAATAAAGTGGTGGCAGAAAGAGAAAAAAAAGGAGACAAGCATACATACCTTTATCATTGCTGTCTTTAGGTGTTAACTGTGAAATATATAGAAATATTTATTATTAATGGGGACATTTATTTTTTATTTCTACTAAATTCAACAAAACAACTCAAAGTGCTAAACAATGTTGCTATTTACCAGGGCTCTGTAAACGGCTGATTCAGGACTAATTTTACAAAGCCGAAGAAAGTCTTCTTTTGTGAAAATCTGCCAAAAGATTTATATTTTTAAAAAAGTACATGGAAATTTGTTGATTGTAGTGTGAGTGAATAAAATCAATGCAGAAGTCATGCTAACCTTGTCTTTGCACAGCCCACTTTCAGGGTAGAATACAGAGAGGGTGTACTCATAACCTGAAGTGGACAGATGATCGGCCACTATGCTGTTACAGGCTGAGACTATGAGGGGATCAGATCTCACTGACACTGTGCTGGGAGCTGCTTCTGCTCCGGTCAGATGTGGATGTTTTAGCTCCTGGATGAGCTGATTCCGCAGCTGTGTCTGAAACCAGGATGAAGACCAGTTACAGACTATGGACAGGCTGCAGTAAACAAACACTGCATTATAAGCCCGACTTACTTTGAGAGCATTAAGCATTCCTTTATTTTTAAACGTCTGATAGAGTCTTTTTCTCATCTCTTCCGGGGATACGCTTTCTTCTTTACCCGAGTACATAGCTTCAGGACTTGACAGAGGGGACAGAGGAGACAGACAACACACTGAAGTAGTGATGTGAAGTACTGTGTCGAGTCTTTTATGAAGCGCGTATCGAGGTTTGCTTCTTTAAGTGCGAGTGACGTCAAAAATGATGATTTATATACTTTTTTTTAAATTTCTTACCTGGTGTTGATCTATTTTACAATGTCTTGTTCCAACGGGGATCTTAAAAACGACAATAAAGATGCTGCTTTCGCTGGATGCGACCCTGACGACCGGAGAAGGGATGCTGTTGACATTTAAATCCGTCAACGGAAGTTTTTGTTCCGGGAAGACGCACAATTATGACGTACCAAAACAGAACTATACATTTATTCATTTCTTTTATACTTATGCTGAGTTTTATGCAATAATAAGTTGTTTAAAATTAAATTGTTTTTTAAAAATCGTTTCATAAAAATAGTCAAGAATAAATATATAAGACGAATACAATTATGCTACGCTAACATGACGCCATCTTTAAGCGACTGCTCTTGCTGCTCTACAGGAACGAATTTGACAGGTAAACAGATGTCGATTTGTCGTATTAAAATCCTGTATTTGCAATGAACAACGTTATCATATATTGCGAAGTGGTGTTATTTTATTACAGTCTCTTAAAATCAGTGCAAGTCTTAAACAGCGCTAAACGTCCGTCTGGTGTAATAGATAACGTTAGCTTGTTAGCTCCGTGGTTTATCTGGGTCAGTTGGGTGATATTATCACCGAGATCTGCGACATTTTCAGTCTTTAACCTCGTTGCTTTGGTTTCTGTTGATTTCATGGCCGTTTGGTTCGCTAAGAAGAAGGATAAACTATGTCTGGGAGTTTTTATTTTGTCATGGTCGGTCATCATGACAACCCCGTGTTTGAGATGGAGTTCTTGCCAACTGGGAAGCCTGAATCAAAGGTAAAGTGGCCTGTATGACTGCAGCAATCATTTGCATCTCTCTGTGTACAATAGAGGTCGTAAATGACATACGCGTTATTCATTAAACCAGTCACCCTCACAAGGCCCTAACAGTTGATTGGAGTTAATATCGATGTTTGTTAGTGTAATATACCGTTTAATAAGATTTGTTTTATTGACCATAGGACGACCATCGTCACCTGAACCAGTTCATTGCACACGCAGCCCTTGATTTGGTGGATGAAAACATGTGGCTGTCCAACAATATGTACTTAAAAACTGTGGACAAGTTTAACGAGTGGTTTGTGTCTGCCTTCGTCTCTGCAGGACATATCCTTTATTCCCCCATTGGTGAATTCACTGATATTGTATTAAATTGTGAGAGAATACTCAGAGAGAATGTATGTTGTAATTTAATAATTTATTGGTTAATTAGGTTAAAATGAGCAATTCATGTAGAAATTACACACAATGAAAATAATATAAACTTTTAAGCCCCAGTACTATAATCTAACAGGTTATCATCATTATTATTTTAGAAGACGCTGACATTATCATCACTCAGTTTCATCAAATCAATGTATTGCATGGCTTTATTCTCCTTAATTACGTGCGCTACATATAAGATTCATTATGTTGCATGATGTGCGACAAGAAGATGGAATCAAAAACTTTTTTAATGATGTCTATGATTTATACATTAAGGTAAGTTGTCCTCCAAACATTTAAAGCAAGCTGGCTTGAAATTCCATTAGGTCTATTTTTTTCTTCAGTGTGTGACTATTTATTCTGTCTTTCAGTTTGCAATGAATCCATTCTATGAAATCAATGCACCAATCCGCTCGACAGCTTTTGAGAGGAAAGTCCAGTTTCTTGGCAAGAAACATCTCCTGAGTTAATGATGTCATTGCATGAGAATTTCAATGCAACTTGTCTTTTTTGTATATATATACCTAACACATTTTATGTCTGTCTGGTTTCATGCTTAACAAATGTAACACAATATGATTTTTCTATAAATGTTTTTTTGTCTGACATCGGAATAATGTGTAATTTCTGTCCTGCATGTTAGGGTTAAGTAATCTTTATGGCTTCTGTATGTTCATCATCAACATAAGCCTTTAAAGCTCATGCTTGATTTGGCTGAAGAGAAAACATTGAAGTGACAATTCTCAAGGGGGTTTATTTATCATTTGGTATACCTGGAGTACATCTTTAATTATGAATGAAATCCAGATGATAGACATTTAAGATACATTAGTGGTGCACAATTTCAAAAATTATCTGTAAGGAAGGGCATTAAACTTTCAGTATCATTATTTTAAACAATAAGCCTAACAATGATGAAAAATAATTAACTCAATCACAACCTTTTAATTTCTGTAAAGGAAATACTCTCGCCTGATTCAGTGATTTTGAAACTAAAAACTGTTTACAATTTTTTTTTTCCATTAGCACTGATGCAGCATATGCCATGCATGTTCACTTTGCTTAAATATTTAGCTTCTGCTAGGGATCTTGTCCCTCAGTGCTTCCAGCACATTGCTGTAGTCTATTTACTATGTAGAATGTGCACAAACAATACCTAAAGGTGCAATAATCACAAGCCTGAATTTGTTAGTTACATTAAGTAGTGTCTTAGCTACTTTATAATTCTCAGAAATAAAGTTATTGGGTTGTTTAAATTATTTTAATTATCAAGTTATTTTCTAAATATAACAGTAATTATACAGGTCATCAGTTTATCTGCATTGTTACATTCTGAAGTGAAATTCAGGAACTTACAACAGGTGCACTACTCAAGTAGGACATATGTTTGAATTTTTCACCATTCAAGAGGGAAGTGAAACTTCAACTGAACTGCCTCTATTTTGGCAGTGACATTCAATTGTAGTTCCCCACTGGTATTCCTGGGGTGACAATTAATAACTTTTGTTTTTCTGCAATCCTTTAAAGGCTTGCTCTATGAGTGAATGAATCAGTGCTTTTTCATGTTTATTTGGACTTACACTGGGGTTAAATTTAGCAATTTAGTGTTTCATCTCTTTCTCAACCAAATTATCAAACCTCTAACAGTATAACAAATCACAAAGCCAGTAGCATAATTTGTTTAAATAAGATGTTACTACAGCATTGTAAACCTATAGCCTTGTTGAATAACAGGCACAACAGCAAATAAACATCAATGAAAACTCCTGGACATTACGAACAGCAATTGGTAGCTGAGCGGGGCTTTCTGTGGAGCTTCACTGTGTCTGTTGGAAGGAAGTGATCTGTTCTTTCGTCCATTGCCAACACTCTACGAACTGCTTCCTCAAAGGCCACTGCTACGTTGGTAGCATCCTTGGCACTGGTCTCATAATAAGGGAAGTCGCCGTTCTCCTGGCACCATTGCAGGGCCTCCTCATTGGACACCTGCCGTTCTGTCACATCCAGTTTGTTGCCCAAGACAACGAATGGGAACTTTTCAGGCTCCTTGACATCTGCATAGTAGATGAACTCCTTCTTCCAGTTGCCTAAGTTGAGAAAACTCTGAGTGTCATCTACACTGAAAGTGAGCAGACAGCAGTCAGAGCCACGATAGAAAGGAGTCCTCAGGCTGCGGAAGCGCTCCTGGCCAGCAGTGTCCCAGATCTGCAGGGTAACCTGGTGGCCATCTACTTCCAGGTCCTTGTTGAGGAACTCAACACCGATGGTGTGGAAAAGGTGTGCATCAAACTTGTTGGTAACATAACGATTCATGATTGAGCTTTTTCCAACACCACCATCACCCAGCAGGATGACTTTCAGCAGGGATGTCTTTGTTGTCATGACTAGTCACTTCCGGTCAAACGCTTTGAAATAACGTACCTGGCGTAGAGAGGCAACGTTTAAAATATATTTTCACCAGTGCATCACAATAATACAATTCATCAAAAAATACTGTAAACTATCACCAGCTTATTTCACAGTTTAATACAATAATGCAATTCCTACTGGATGTTTTGAGCCTTGGTCTCACCCCTAATTGATTTTGGCCTCCTCCACTGGTCCAGATCATGTGCTGTAGATCCAGCTCCTTGGTCACATGCTCATTTGTTTAATGTTGATGTGAACTGTCATGTAGGTAACGTTCAACTAGCCGGAACACAGTAGTAAACAGGCAGGTTTCTAATTAACCGAGAACACAGGGTAGCAGTTACACTGCAATTAGGTATTATCTACCACTAAACGTTCAACTGAATGCTTGTGGTCACATAGCATGAAATATAATATCAAAAATAACGCTTACACCACTAACACAATATTAAGTGAATGACTAAAGTATTCGATTGACATTTGCACAACAGCTAGCCTTTAGCTAAGCTATGCGAACAGGGAAAGGGAAAACAAGGGGATCACAGCTGGACTTAAGGCAAAATACTGTATCGACTAGCTGACGTTTATTTGTAAGAAACATGGAATGAAACGTACCTTTCAATTCGAGCCCTGTGGAACCAACAATATGATAAAATGCGACAAAAAATGAAATACTATTACAGCATATGTGTGCCTTGGCGAGATCACGTCAGTTTGCACCGTTTCCTGGTGAGCTCCAACGGCTGGCGCTAACGCGGCTAGCTGCTAACAAGCTAACAACAGCTACACGGACAGCCCTGGTATCATGTGATCCTGTCCCATAGAAGCAACCAGCAAACGCTGAGGTAACGTCTAAAGCTGTCACAACTTCTCGATGTAATTCACCGTTCAACTTGATATTTAAAAAATGCAAAATATTTACATTTAAAGCAAGACGGACTGTGTTTAGTATTGATGCAAATACGGGTATGCAGCTAGCATTAGCGTCCCTTCACTGAAAAGATATTGTCACTGTATTATTTTTGCAGCACCACAAGAGAGCGACAACTAGCTGCTATTAGCCAACATCCCAGCGGTTCAAACCACAGACCGTGTGTTGAAAAGGCTACATGTGAAAAGTCCACTGCTACTAAAGATTGGATGTGGCAACAGCTAAGGTAGCTTTACACAACACAGTAGTACATTTACCTACACAACCTGCATAAAACACAACATATAGTTTATATGGGTATAAATACATTCACAGCCTAAATTATGCAGACATCGTTTAGCTGATAAATCTCATGGTTATTAGATGATAAACAGAAGTGAGAGTTTTATAACTAAGCTCTCATATTAATCTGTTTTCAGTTTTTTATTATTATGGTATGTTGGATAGTTTCCCCCTTTTGCCCTTTAACAGCTGTTGAAATAAAAGTTTTAAAGTTTAAAGTGCTATAGGCCAGAGCTTATAAGTGCTTAAGAAATATTTTCTTAAAATAATAAATATTAAAATAATAAGAAAATAATAAGAAAGAAATATTTATCTGAAATACTTTTTTTGAGAAACTGGACACAAGTAGACCTGGATTTTTACTACCGGGTTACTATTGTGTTGGTTAATCATTAATTTCTGCTCAAACAATGTTGTTGTTTTCTTTTTTGGTATGCATAGTGTAATTAAAACACTTTGTGTTAAGTAAAAATACCAACCCTTACATCCATATGTTGTGCCATAATCAAGACTGACCTCCTAACTATACAGTCATAAAATATGTTGAGAAAAAAATGGGATGGTAGGCAGTATTAGAAAAAAATGTTTTAATGTAATTGTATAGCATAATATGAAAGCAAAAATTTACAGCAGTTATGCACTGGTACTTTTTATTTATTCCTTTAAACTAACTAGCCTTCAAAAAAAAATCAAAAGATTGAATTGAATTATTCACCTAAGAATTCACATTACACGTTATAGATTATTTTTCAGTTAACTTCAGCAATGCACTATTGCATGCACAACCAAGGGCGAAGCACAATACTGTTAAAAATAACTAACAAAGTTAGTCTTTCCACCTGTTACTGAGTTCTGAGCTATCTGTATCATTAGAAACGGTTGTGAAAATCACATGGATGGAAATGGTAACAGGAGACACCGATGAAGCAGCACAGAGACAAAAGGAAACATGCAATGCACTGATTGCACATAATCTTCCCTTCAGACCGTGTGTCTGTATTTTAGTGTAGATGTCCCCAGGAAACTCCATTAGAACAGGAAACAGGAAAATTTGACATGTGTCATGTAGAGTCGATTTTCAAAAGAGAGCGTCGACATCATCCTGACAGGGCCCTGAGGTCAGCACAACATTGTCCAGCCCTATCTCTCCTCCAACACCAGTCCCACGCTGAGCTTCAAAGATAATCTGTAACACAGTGTTACAATCTTTAAATTGTACTGTAGAATAATCCACGATACCTCTTAGCAAAGATTGGTGTTTTGGTTCTGCAAAATTATTTTGTTGAACAATTGCAAATGACTCACAGATTCTGGGGCCTTCTCTTTCCAGGCCACAGTGAGCAGCTCTGTCTGCCAGCCCTGGTCTCTGCTTTGGCTTTGCTCCCACAATGGGTAATCAATATTATCCAGCAGCACCCTGAGAGTACCCACATTATATCCAACCACACGGTAGTCAAACGTGAGGCAGAAGCTGCCCTGCTGGACCCGGTCATTGAGAAGCAACTTCAGCTTGGCCATGTCCGCCCTCTCCCCGAGGAGCCCATTCATAGCCATGTAGTACTCTGCACCTGAGTATTGCAGTAGCTCTCTTAAATGACTTACTTGATAGACAAATTAATCTTAACCAAGATATACAAAAATTGTCTCTTAATGGTGTATATTCATCATTTTGTTACCAGTATCATGGTAGGCTACACTCCAGTCCATCTGATCAGCTTTATCTTGAACCCACTCACAGGCTCCCTGGTCAAAGTTGCAGTCCATTATAAACTCTGCAAGGTAAAAGGACAAAGGGCCCATCAGCAAACGAGTCATCTAAATAGTCATCATAACAATGTGTCGTTGACAATTTAAAATGTTTGATTACCCTCCTGAACTGGTGCTATTGAGATTTCTTTGACTTCAGTGGCCGGGCCAAAGACTGATTCAAAGTCTTCTGATACTGTTTTTAGAGATTAAAGAAAGGAATTTAACGTTATTGCAAAGCAGATATAATAATAATAATCAGCAAGTGAAAGTGGGTAGATGCGTCTGTATCAGGATAATGCACTGAATTCCTCAGAAAGCATGGGACATTTACAAAAAACACATTCCACATTCATCAATAGCAAAGAATTTCCCCCAGTGAAACAAAAGCCGAAGAGGGGCTTTTAGCCAACAGGTGTAGACCTGCCCCGCTGTCACTCATGTTGTTGGAACCACAACTTAAAGATGCCACCCCCAAGCATTTTAAAGCTGGAGCAGCAAACCACCCCCATTGCAAGACGCCTGAGACAGTCAGATGAGTGACAGCTGGGGTTATTTAACCTGCACACCCGGAATGGGCTGGTGTTAGAGAGGTCTGGAGAGCTGATGACAGACTTTCCTACTAGCAGTCAAGTCTGTTTGCACAACAGCTGTTTTGGGGAAAACATAATAAAAGGCTTCGGGGGGCGTCGTAACCTCCTTTCCTTCCTCACCCTCCTCCCAGGCAATGGGAAGCAGGCCCAGGATGACTTGTATTCCTGTGCCCTCACATACCGAAAAAGTAGCATTCCTCCCTAGAGGTGATGAATGTCTTTTGACCTGTCTCCTCTTGCTAGCTGCTGCAGAGACTCCATAGATTTCCATAAAGATCAAGAGTAATTGTAACCACATTTATGGGCCACTTCAGTGAAATGCATATCGCTGAGTCATCACACTGCCCGATCAGTTGTTTTTATTTGATAAAGGTGTCTGCCAGCACACTCTTTACACATTGCACAGGCTAAAAGCCATTATGTCAGACCTAGTCATAATAAGTTGTCATATGGCTGTGTTCTGAAAGACACCTCTGCCTACTGTTCAGTAAAAAGAGCCATTCATTTTCGGATTTCCATTTTTTGGAAATGCGTAGTTCTTCGTTGTTCATAAACTTTCCATGAACAGTATAAGTCTCGGAGGCGCCTGAGGTCGACATGAAGCAAAGGCTGAGATCTGACCTACTATTTTAAAACGTTTTTCAGCTGCCTGTAACTGGAAAATGTGTTCAGATGCTGTGTAAACATGAGAATCTTTGTAGAAACACACCAAGTTTGTTTGGTCTGTGTATGATTAATGCATTGCAGACCACCCGGGATACTAGAGACAGAATTATTGAATGGCAGCCACACTTAACTGAAAACGTCTCCTCTTGGATTGAGCTGGTTGTCTCCCTCTTCCTCTTCCTCTTCCTCATCCTCCTCTTCTTCAGGGAATTCCTCCTCTGGCCCTTGTTCAGTCTGAGGGCCAATGTAGACCCCTCCATCATAGTCAAAAGGCTGCTGGCGGATCTTAGGGGGTGATGTTGCGACTGGTTCAGGGATAAGGTTTTTGGTTTCCTCGTTTTCCAGTATACCTCCAAGGGTCCCAGGCCTCACTTGGGAATCTGGGATGGCTGCAGGCGGGAAGAGGATTCATATTAGACATGTGGAACTCAAACCAAAAGAAGGACATGTTGCACATGTTGTTTGTTGTTTGTTGTCATGTATTTTGCAGCTGCTGCTCTTTGTAATCTCATCTTAGTCATTACTTACCAGTTTGTGGACGAAAGTACCAAAGCCAATTTACATGCTAAAACACAGACGGGAATATCCATTTCCATGCAGATGCACGTGTTGAAGATCAACTTAAATGCTCAAGCATTTTAATGCATATAGTATGTTTAGTAAGTGTTAAGACCTCGTCACTCGTTCATATTTCGTTATGTTGCAGTCTTATGTTAAAATGGACTCATTCTTTGTTTTGCTACATCCATTTAATACCCCATGTGACAAAGAGGATTAGAAATGGGTTCAGTATAAAGGAAAAACTAAAATGTTGAAGTATCTTTGGTAGTGATTGAGGTGGTGTTCAAAGATTTGACACACTTGGATTTGGGAATTTTCTGTATGTATTCTCTACTTATCCTCATAGGCTGTATCAGGTTGGAAGGGTGCTAGCAATGGACAGCCTGGTGTCTCCAGAGATGAGATACTTTTTAATACATTTTCATATTTTTGTATTGCCAGTGGAGTATATGTATATATGGAGTATAAATTATGTATATAATAACATGAATTTTAGCATTAGACTACAACATAAAGAGGGAAAATAAGTAAAAGGGTCTGAATAATCTCTGCAAGCAGTCTAATTTCTGCACTTTAAAGGCCATGCTCCAGATTTCAGTTCAAGCCTGTGTGAGCTGTGGACATACAACATTTCCAGCTATGAGCAAGCAGGAGTCAGGGCCAGTGTTCTTAAGAAGCAGGAGGAGTGGATGACTGGGGTTGCGGGTCAGGGAGTGAACAGGGGAGGCAGAGTCTCGGATACCACACAGTCTCACCATTGAGGGAATCATCTGCGCCGCCTTTGTCTGCGTTCCGCGACCTCTGATAAAACGGCTTGACTACAAAACATAAAGGCATCTTCATTCATGCTGAAACGTTTTATGTGATTTGGCTACGAGTTGTTTCACCTGTTATTATCTGGGCCTGGTTCAGAGAGTATAACCTGCCCCCCCCCACCCCTTTTCTTCCGCTGGCTTGCTACCATGCGGTGTCATATCTGCACAGGTGTGTTTTAAATCTGTGGCTCTGTATCGCTAGCATCTGTAAAGAGTAGTGGAGTCTGGAAGCAGGAAACTACCCCTGGCAGGACTGTGCTCTGATCGTTTTCTGATGTTTGACGAGTCCAGATGAAATATGTGGCTGTATAACATGCTCCTGGCTTATCTGACTCACTGCTCTCATCGGGGGACAGGCCTGAGACTCAGCCTGTAATCTGTTTGCAAAGGACTTTAATTGAAATGTTCTTAAAATACACTCTTAGAATGAATTAATTCCGTATTCTACGAAACGGATCCGACATCTCACCGGAGCATTCAAAGCCATTGCCTCTGAAGCCAGACTTGCACCTGCACTTGTAGGATCCTTGAGTGTTCAGACAGACAGCATGGTGGCTGCACTTGTGGGTGCCGGCTGTACACTCATCATTGTCTGGAATCGGAAGAAGCCTATTTGTACCTTTGAGGTGCAGAACTGATCGCAGATATCTACCTTTTAAATGTGTATACCTTACCTACACAGTCATATTTGCCATCAACGTATTTTAGGTCGTAGCCGTCCTGGCACTTGCAGAAGTAGCTGCCAAAGGTGTTGACACACTGTCTGTTGTATGGACACAGGTTCTTCCCAGTAACACATTCATCGATATCTAAAGGGAAACAAAACAGCTGATTAACGAAAGGGCCTGTGATTGAATATGTATCTTGCCTTGACTTTATACTATAAAAGTACATTTCATTACACTTCACAGGGAGTTTTACAAACCTTCAATTCACATGCTGAAATGATAGAATTATATTGAAAACAAGCACAACATTCTTTTTACTTCATGGCATTTTTATTTTGTTTTTCAATGACCCACCCCTTCTCTCTGATTCTATGACACTTCCTGCTGTCTATTATTGTCCTCGCTGGGAAGTACCCAGCAGTGTGCTTCCTCTAATTCTAATAAAATAAACTGCTGCTTTTTCATCTGCCATCTGGAAGCTAAACAATTTCTTCCTGCTATTTAGCATTACCAATTTCTTTAATGCAGTGCCTTGTAGCTCTTGGAAATGAATTTCTTGTTTCATTCAAGACTAGATATGTGTCTGTTCTATGGTGCTCTATCGTCCATTATAACACAATCTGAGATGCATATCGAAAAGAAACGCTGTTTAAAGTATTGTCTTACTTCCCCTGTGTGGTTAGAATGTTAGACAGGCTCTGACAGAGCTCCAGCAGTCCTGTGGTCAGAGATATACTATATGGCATCTATTCAATTTGCAAGCCAAGCATGCGAAAGCCACATAACGAAAGAGTATTTTTTCACAATGCAAAAACTCACTCCATCTCCAGAATGTACAGTTTTGACTAGATTGTGGGTGCGATTGCTCACCAACACACGTCTTCTCATCCTGCCCGAGCTGCAGCCCTGCTGATGGGCAGAGGCAGCGAATCTCCCCCTGAACTTCCTCACAGCCATACTGACAGTGAGCAAGAGAGCACGTCCTGGAATCTACACGAACGGACACAGAAAATTAAACCCAAAAAAAACCAAAACAAATGTTTGTGCCCCACGGAGACGTTCATATGCACTCCTTAATTTTCCTTACATGCCCACTGCAGGTACATGTGGATAAAAGCAAGGAGAAACTCACTGGCACAAGATCCGTCGGGCATTAAGGTGTATCCGTTGAGACAGTAGCACTTGTAACTTCCATAGGTGTTCATGCAGCGATGCTCACAAGGACGAGGTTTCAATCCGCACTCATTTAAATCTAGAAACAAGAGTCATCTCCATGTATTTGCCCACAACACAGCAGATTAAAATACCAGGTAAAGGGAGTTATAAAGTGGAAGTTAGATTCTCCTGCACCCAGCTTGACCCATGATTTCCAGACCACTTTTACTGACCCCACTTACTCACCTTGACTGCACGTCTTTCCTGTGTACCCTGGAAAGCACTTGCATTTGTTGGGGCCAACACACTCTCCATGCTTGCAGCCGTGCTCACACTGAGCTGGTAAAACATTTAGCATGAAGAAAACACCGTCAGAAATTTCAGCGGTTTGAGACTGATGGAGTCTGGTCAAACCACACATCCTATTATGCAGGGACGGTTTTTCACTTTCGACTGTGATTTCATCCACATTTTCTTGGTCAGGAAAATATTGCTCACGAAAAGCACGACAATTGTTCAGGCAGACTGTTTTGTGGGGATAAATTTAGATTCCTCTCTTTATTTTTTGCAAATTCAAAAGGCACTGTGTGCAAACTGGAAGCTTTACAAACTGCTCAAAACTATAATGTGTTTATGTCATTCTGTAATGATAAACCAGCCTTTGAATGGATCAGCCCTTACCCTCACACTGTCCTTTACTGTTTTTCTTCCAGCCATAGCAACACTCCAGTCTCCTGCCATAGCGACACACACCTGGTTGATTTCCAGTAAGGACTTGTCTGTACTGCCTTTGAGGAAGAATAGAGAAGCAGAAGGTGAGATCTATAATTTCACTGGCATTTGTTGCCTTACCTTATAATACAGGGAATATTAAAATCAGACGTTTCCTGTGTTGCACATTGATACCATTTACACAACTGTTTCCTATGTCTTCCTTAATTTTCACCTGACTCTAGTTACTGGGATCAGATAAGAATATACTGGTAAAGTTATACCTAGATGTGGTCAGCATCACACTAAAATAACCTACAGTATAACACATAGAGATTAAATTGCATGCGCAATGCAATTTCCATGCAATTTGTTTTTAACCTGCTAATTAGAATAAACCTTAGTAAATATAAAGCAAACGCATGCCAGAATCACACATCTAAATGTTATAGCTTTCAGCATCATAAGATCGTCTTGTGACCTCTGTGCTAAGCTCAAATGACCCAGATGTTAGGGTACTGCAGGGGCTACATCCTAAAAGCAGCCTCGGCTCCAGTGGGACTGGAAGGAATCTGAGACCTGGTAGAAATCAACCAGAATAGCTCAGAGAAGAAGGAGTCTTAAAGTGTGACAGGTGCTCTTCGGTTATTAACAGCTGCTGATCCACATTTAGCTGACACAGTGTCATAGCTCCCATAGTCTCCCATTGGCAGTGGCTGCAGTGTGCATGCCATCAAAACATCAGTCTTCCCTATAATGATTTAAAGCATGTAACTAAGTGCAAACTAGGGGTGTTTGTGACACCTATTAAGCTCCACACAAAATAACAACAGGTGGAGGAACTTGCAGTTAAAGGAAGTCACAGTTAAAGTATAGTAATTCCCTTTTTTTGTCAACAGGAAGTAGGCCAAACTGTATATTAGCCAGTACCATAGCTTACATTTTTGGTTTGTGATCCGTATGAGTGCATTTCATGCTTGCTGTAACCTGTGAGAGTAATTTATACAGGAAACTGACGTTATATGTTATACTGCAAATTTCTGACCCTTAACCCGAGCAAATACCTCAATAAAAATTACACCTGCTGCAGGCGCCTGAGTATAAACACAACCATGCAACTTCTCTAATTCATGAACTTACCTATGGGCTTCTGCTCCACCAGAGGAGATGCAGCTCAGCAGGAAAAGAGCACTGACTAAAGCGAATGGCTGCATGTCTGTGACTGTGATCAGCCGGAGCACTTTGTTTCCCACGGGGACGACTTTGGTTCCTGAGTGAGTTCCGATTATTCCTCCTGGGAGCTTATGCTCATTTAACTGCTTAGACGGGAGCAGGTCTCAGTTGAGCCTTTAAACAAAGCACACCGGATCTCATGTATTTCCAGAGCACAAAGTCTAAATTCCCTCCAAGGAAAAAAAAACAACCCTCCCTTTCACACTCTTCGATGCAGCAGCTACACTACTCTGTGTCCCATGATTTTCCACTTCTTCCTATGTAAAATTCCAGTGGTGGGTTGACACTCTGTGAAATGACACTCCACTGTGAGGGATAGGTTGTGACTTTGGAGGCAGGAGTGTGTTTGTAAGGGGGGTGGGGATTATGTTTAGGGGTGCTACTCTCCTCACTGAAACCCTATACTGGACCACATGAAATTGTTTCTGTGAATGTGGAAAAATCCTAATGTGCAAATGCCAAAAGCAGAAATAACACAAGTGTTTCATGTATATGTTGGCAGGCTGCCATATATATATATATATATATATATATATATATATATATATATATATATATATATATATATATATCGATGCCATTGTGGAACTCAGACATGCATAGGCCTGTTATTAGCAGCTGCAGTGCTCTTTGATGTCTAACCCACAGTTAGCACATAAAGCTCCGCTCGCTCACACATGTATGCTAATACTAAGTTCGGCCATAAAAATGTTTAATGAGTCTCGACACTTTCAAAGTGAGCTCCAACATCTGGTCCTGTTCCGCTGTGCCCTCAGAAATGGACGGGTGATGTTTTCTGTGGGAGCCACAGGGTTTGGGTTACGTTTGTTGTTGTAATACATTTTACCATGTTGTGGAACAGAGGTCATTTCTGTACTGAATTCCAGATCTGCCTCATTTACAATTTAAACGGCCATCAAGTGTCACTGTCACCAGAGGTGGTTTATAATGATGACAGTAACATCAGTGGAAATAGCTTTTAGGTGAGAGGAAAGTCTGCCAATCAACACTGTAGTTTAATGGCCGATTGTTTTTGCCAGGTGTTCAGCGCTAATGTCAGGTAGCAGAACTGTTTCAGCTCATATCTCATTTTGTTTTTGATAGCGAGACATCAGTCTTGTTGAGCCCATTTACTCCACTAATAACACAAATATATGAGTTTAGTGTAGCTCCGCTTATGTGATGCTTCATAATGACACACACATGCACACATGCACACACGCACATATGCACACACACACCCACACACACACACACACACACACTTTTCTCTGTGTCCAGTTTCCTCTCTGGAACCCGATACGACTCTACACGACTGACATCTTAAGCATGTGGAGCATGCATCCTATACATTAAAGCTGTCTGTAGGGTGCTGACCGTGTGTATGTGGATTCTGTGCAAAGTTGTCATGTGACTAATGAAGCTATAACTGTCACAACAGCACCCTCTGTTGTTGTGTGTAACCCAGCCATTTAGGTCAGATTTTGCACTTAGATTAAACAGTATGTGGGTGCAGCTTAGTGGGTTTGTTTAGTATAAGTATTTTACAGCACAGGTTAGAAATATTCAACGCTGAAATATATTTTGATAATGTCTTTGCTTAATGAAAACCAGCAGCTCAGTCTTTGCTGTTTTTTATTATTGCACATATTGTAACTCTTGTTAGAAATAGTTTATTAACAATAGCACTGGTATGTGTTGTTTAAATTTTTGTGTTGTTTAAAATTGTCTTTTGTACTTTAATCTCTTCAATCACATTGTCTACCAGGAGGGGGAGGCATAGTTCAGCACTTGCTGATAATAAAGAACCAAAAGGGAGACAGTTTGGTTTATAGACTATGCATGCAAATACATCAACTTGTATTTGAGATTGAGTTTCACCTTCATTCTTTATTGACTCACCTCTGTGTTTTTTTTCCCTTACAGTAGCTCTGGTTTAACGTGATACATAATTTAATGTGATTGTGCCTGGATCTGAACAGAGATGTCAGCTGTGTGTGTGTGTGTGCGTGTGAGTGAGTGGAATTTTACCAGCAGTGGGGATTTATTGAGTGCTTTGTCACTTTTCTGGCACAGGAGGTCCATGTGTGTTTTCATATATGTTTTCATAGACGGAAAACTGTACGTATCTAAGGTGGCTAGCGTTTGACCGGTACTTTACGTTGCTATTTCCCAACTTATACATCTCGGTATGTATGTGTATTTGTTTTCTTATGATTACAATCTGGCTAATGCACAATGCAATTTGCGTTGTGCCCTTTGTGACATGTGCCTGGCCACTTCCTGAATTTCACTCTCCTCTCAGTTAAGACTCTTTGGTAGCAGACATGAGTGTCTGAAGTTATAATATGACAATGCAGCTAAGTCTGGTCATAACAAATCATAGATCAAATGCAATCTTTTTTTTCCTGACAGAATCAGATGGCCCTATGTGTGCAGACAGTGTTCATCCAGTCCCTGGCTGTGGCCTATGGTACATTGAGCAAGACTTTTACTATAAAAGGAGAGACATGGCTGTTGAGGAGTTATTTTGAAAGTGATGTGTGTACACAACCACATCCTGCCTTGAGTGGGAGATGACATGAGCAATGAATGCATTACAGAGAATACAGACTGCTGTGAAAACACTGTGAGCCACTGCAACAACGATGATGTCTAGATTTTCACAAAGTCTGTAGACTATAAATTACTCCTACAAAGGCTGTGTTCAATAATTACTGCTTTAAATCTGCTAAGCTGGTGTCAAAGCTGCTCCGGAGTAAGATTTGTTTTTACATTTTGGAGCGCATGCAATACAAAATCCCTAAGTCTGGTATTACACCAGGAAGATTTCAGTGTTGCAGGGAGGGAGCTGTGACTTCCTCTTGCGATAATATGTCACCTTGAGAAATCGTTTGGCCCGGGCTGGATGTGTGCAGTTCATGACTAGGCTATGCATCTTATGTCTGACTAGTGCAAACAGAGGATCAAGTCAGTGGTTAGAGTTACAGACGAGCTCTTGCATGAAGACAATGTAAAGAACTGATGATGGTCGAGCGCAACAAGGACATAGGAACAAGCTGCAAACAGTGTGACTTTCATATATTATGTTTTCACCAGTGAGTGGTTTGATTTTATGGCTCTGTCCTCTGCGTGACCCAACAAAAACCTCCTGCAACTCACACAGGAGATCCCATAAGTCCAGGTGCTCCTTCTGGAACATCTGCTGCCGGCAGATTACACAGTGACAGGGTGCTGCTTAGTGCTCTTGAAACCAGAGATCAAAACCTTGGGGGACTGAGATCGTTTGTGAGATCACAGCGAGACTTTTGCCCCTCGACATGACGAGTGTGAGGGACTAAACACAGGCTTTGGCCTCAGCTGGACACTTATTCTCCTCTCATTAATTATGTAGCGTCGGACGCAGTTGCGCCATGCTGCGATAGTGGCCTAATGGGGAAAGACCCAGAGCTCTCAAGAGAGTGAGGCTCAGCATTGTTTATTAATGGGCTTGCCAAGTCAGGGACGTTTTATTGACCTTGTCTGTCAGTCTAAATCAAATCTGTTTTGCCAGGCCTCTCTGCTGCAGAGCTGACGATGGTGCTTCACCATATAAAAAAACGACGTCAGTTGCTTTGCTGCAGTCGTGCAGTTGTCGTCCTCTGCTACATGAAGACAACTGTAACCTTTGTCTGCTGCATTAATGTTGATTTTTCAGTTTAATTTCTGTAAGTGGTGCATTGCCGTGTCTTCCTGTGAGTCATTCTCCTAGGAAGATCCCGACTAGATCCAACATACGGATAAACAACATTTAAAATACTTGGCACTGTTATTAAGATGTTCTTGTTGCTTTTTTATTTTTTTTAACTTTCATGACACCTTTGGTTGGTTGCAATGGGGAACTTCCCCTGTGCACTTCCTGCCACATGACTACATCTAAATACATGACTACATTGAGAACCTACTTTACAAAGAAACCTGTTGTACAAGCCTCCCTTTCCCACGATGTTGAGCTTTAGGATTTCTTGACACTGGTTTTACATTTGTATCATTAACCAAGCACCTACGCTTTTCTTTTTTTAATCGCTTTCACTCTCCTGTACTTGATCTTTATGTTATCTTGGATGATTGTTGGAACTTGGTACATGCAGTCTGCAGTGAAAACAGTAGCTTGTTCACACTGATGTCTTGCTATGAGCCCTCGGCACCCTGGGTTTGTTATTTAAGTGCAACACAAAATATACAACGCTGTGTTGTTTGGTAATGCATCGTTTCCACGGCACCATTGTCAAAGCTGCAATTGAAAGAACACGATACTGCTATAATTAAGCTGTAACTTACAATCTTCTTTGATGTTGGGATTCAAGTTACCATTTAACCTCTTAAAGTGGCAAGACCTTAAAGGTTAGAGTTTAAATCTCCCCTTTATTCTCCTTAACTAAGTGGGGACATTCATGGTTGGTATAATTACACAACTATGTACCTAACACAAGAACTCACCTCGGCGCAGAGATCATGTAAACTGCGTGCCTAACAGGATACGACACGCTGCGGTATCACGTTTACCATGTCTCTAATGTCCCTGCTCTTTAAAATGGTTGTGCTGTTGTGAAGAAAAACAAAAACAGTACATACCTGTTGTTGCATTTTCTCTGGGGATACAAAAGACAAAGATGAATATAACTGTATAGCATGCACTATATTATTATCAACTGTGATATGAGAGGAATGAGTGTATGTTTTGACGGGTTGCTCTGGCATTGTTCACAACAGTATAACTTGACAAGCACATCCTGTTAGGTTCATATTTGCCTTTTATTCAAGGTCTGGTCAGACAGGAACGGGGTCTGAATGTTGCACCTACAGGTTCCTCTGTTTTTAACCTCTGCACAGCATGAGGCGGAAACTGGCTGCAACAAAAGGAAGGGAGAAATAGCAGAAGTCAGATGTGTCAGTTCTAAAATGGTGGACCTTGCTTTGTCTTGACGGCTTCCTCAGACCCATTTTTAGCTGCAGGTACACAAACACACATACACAACTTCATAAGCTTAATTGTGAGGAGATTAAACTGTTCTCAGGCCAAATCTGAATGCCACCGATGTAGTGGCCTTGTTTCACAACAAGCTTTTCAGACTCAGACATGGAGACAGGGCACATTAGATATAATGTAAAGTTTGCATGTTTTTATGGCTTTATCCTAAATATAAAAATAAAGCTGCTCTTCTTTACATAGGATTCACGTTTTATTCCTCACAGTATAATGTACATTCAGTTGAGACATGCTGGCCAGGACTATAGGAGCACAGACAAGCTAAGCACATTCCTCAGGCTGTTTTCATCAAGCTGTCTAAATCCAGGGTTCACTCTGTTTCTGTCTGAGGACCTCTGTACTCTGTACCTTACCAGGCCATGGTACATAACAGTGAAAAATACATCCTGCAGGAATTCCGTACAATAATAAAACACATACATGATGTAAAACTCACAAAATTGTCACATAAAGTTCATTTTATGATATTATTCACAGAATATACAAATAAGATGCATTTTTTTCAGCCGACCTTTCTGGAGGATTCATGTTCTGTTCTGTACATTGTGCAGTTGACATGTTGTTGTTTTTTAATCGGCTTGCTGGAACTGGATGAACAAGTTCCAGCAAGAATCGCACAAATACAAATTAGGAGTCCGATCAGCAAAACCTCCAGCTTGATTTAAACGCTGTTCAATCGTAAATGTTACAAGCAGAGTTAAATTAAGGTAGGAGTTTTGCTTCGATGCGAGTCACTGCAACCCTTTAACCACATCCTCTTCAACATCTTTAATTGAAACTTTTGCGTTCCGACAAAGTCACAGACTGTAACAGACAGTGAACAGATAAATGCGGTACCATAATAAAAATATTAAATAAAACAAACGCAACAGAAACCGATGTATTGTCACTGAGAAATACTAGTTTTGTTTTAATAAAAAAAACATTAAAAATAATACAGAGAATTTTTTTTTCATTTTAAGTGCTATTACAGGACCACTATCAAATAAAACCATTTTCTTTGAAAGCTTAAACACAGCACAATGCAAGTGCTTCAGGAAACTAAGAGAAACTGTACGTAATAAGCAGTTAGGGGAGTTTGAGAAACGCGACTGTGGCTGCATAAGTGGGAGGAGGAGCCGTTGAGACACAGTGGAGCTCTGAAGATTTGTCAGGAGCATTATCCTGCTCCGGTTTGATGATGTTTGCTGGCCTGAGGGACTTAGCAAGAGAGCAGCACCATTAGATAGGCTTTACGTCTTTGTGTCCAATAGCAACATCTGCAATCGTCAAAGCCATTTCCTATTATTTATAAGGAGCATTCCCAGAAATATAACGTCTAATACTTAATACTCAAAACTAGAGGGCGTTTGTTTGTATTGTTGTGTGTGTTGTTTGCTGTCCGGCTCACTGCGGGGGAAGTTTCAGGGAGACATGTGGTGGTGCTGAAAACTGAACTGAAAACTGTGGACAGACTGAGGCACTTTATCATAAAAGGGAACTAAACCACTTAGGCCCCACAACATTTTTCACACTTGGCTTGTGACTTTAAGAAAACATTTATACAAAATTATTTAAATTAATTAAGAAAATCCAAATTTTCTTGTTGTCAGTTCATCTCTCTAGTGGCTAGCAAAACAATGCCGTACAGAGGTCATTTTATTTTATTTATATGATGCTGTGCGTGTGTTACGTCGTTCAGTGCAGAACCAACTTTGCCTACATCAAATGTCTGCATGGCTGTGTTTGCTCTTTCCTGTTCCACTTCTCAAACAGTAAACATTTCCCTCAGTCTGAAGTAATATTAAGACAAAGCATATTTCATGCAGCAACGTTCACTTGCTTTCATTATGAATGTATTCTCTTCTCGAGCCTGTTATTCTCTGGACGTCTCTGTCACTGTTGACATCAGACGTTTTTTTTTTCCCCCTCCCAAGCCGCTTTGTCAAATACATCACTTTAATGACAGTTTGTCTGAGCTCTGCATTATCTCCCACCATTTGTACCTATCGAGCCAACGCACTCACTTCCACACAGTATGCCAAATGATTACTGCTGTACATTTTCTGCCCCTCCCCCCCACATAAAGACACGAGCAAAAGTGGCAGCTGGCTTTGCACCAGTTCCTCTCGCTTCCTGTTTCTGACTCCACACATGAACACTGTTATCAGCCATGTTTAAACCATCACCGCTCTGCATGTTTTCCCCTATGACATGACGTATGAACAGTGAATCCTTCCCGGTCTTGTACATTTACTGCATGGCTGTGGAGTACATGGAGTACAACAGTGGTGAGGAAAAGCATTTGGGTTCCCCAGGATCATAGGTGGCGAACTACTACACACAGCAGGGTGGTTCTCGCTGCTGTGAGGCTGCACGCACACGTCACATTGAGTTACGCAACACTGCATCTTGGCCAGTGCCCCTTGGACACATCTGTCTAGCTAATCAGCTTACACGAGCCCGGTCCAGCAAGCCAAACAAGTATAAGCTATTTCTTTCTCCGACGAATCGGACTTAGCCGAAGTCAACCTGTAATTATTTTGTTTTGCGTAAACCAGCTCTTTGAAATGTTCAGGAGTTACATACTAATTGAAGGGGGCCAAAACAAATCTTAATAGTTCAAAACGTTTTGGAGGGGGTTTGTTAAGGCTTGTTACAGAAGTATTTCTTAGATGGCTGTAATTTTCTGTCTGCAGATTCACATGCAGTTTCTCCCTCGAGTGAGGCTTAAGTGCATTTTATCATACGTAGTCATTGTTTCCAAGAATACTGATTGGCAGGTTAATTCCAACAACCAATTCTGCTTTTAAACTGTTATGATGTATGTTTGATTATTCGTTTATTATTTGGTGCACCAAATTTTTCTTACTGTGATTTTTCGGCATGTGCTTTAATCAGAGAGAATCAGATTGCGTGTAACTCCTGCTGTGCAATTCCAAAAAGACTGACGCCATGAATGCGTGGCACATTCCTAACTAAGTAGGAGGAGCTGTTCAATACATTAGTTAAGTTGTGTAAGTAAGGAACAGGTCGGGCAACATTATATTTGTATTTACTCTGCCTTGGTATGCGTTCTCGTGATGATGAACTTGAACGATGTTTGGAGAAAAAGATTTTTACATTTTTCCTGGCAACAGTCAGGTCAAAGTCTGCACTTTAGAGAAGAATATTGGGAATCACTCGTAGTGATCAGCTTTTTCGGGAAGATAGACAGAGATTTGCCATAAATCTCACATTTTGCAAAAAGCACATATCTGGGAGTTTCTTAGTCTCACAAAGAACCATTATGGTGTGTCGCCCACATGGCCGGCTTACGCCCTCAGCTTTTGTGTCCACCTATCAGACAATAGCAGCACTGCTTTTTCCCACCGTCGGTATAATAATGGAGACAAAGATGAATTGTCCTTTCTGTGGTGCACTCTGAATTCAGAACATAAAGATGCTGAAACTCCCCACTTTTATTCTACCTACATGGTTAGCGGTGGAAAATGGAGTAGCCTAACATTTTCTCATAACAATCAATCAGGTGATAGATTGATCTTAAATCATATTGACAACATGATCCGTGTGTGTGTTTCATACACTCCATTAGTCCTTATGTGCTTCTGTACTAGCTGAGCCTCTATCAGTATTAATATTTAACCAATATCTGTTGGGAGCATGCAGTCTTATTACTTTCTAAAACAAAAGACAGTTACTGTAGTGTTGTGTGTGACCATGCAAAGGACTGAGCATTTGTTTAATCAGCCCTAGCGATTGGTACACTCTCAACAGAACCCATTTGTGTGCAACAAAATACTTTCATTTATTACACAAAAAATAGAATCACTTTTCAGTGTGGCATAATTAAATAGTTTTAGAAACTTTGTTTTGGAAATGTCTTTGTCATTTCTTTTCTGGCAGTATACACCACAACAACCCATAAGCATTCCGTATCTGTGACTCAGTCTGTACCTGTGAGTCAATACGATTAGAGGACAACTTATTTGCAGACATTTGTTTGCAGGCATGTTCACATTTCTGCCGTGCTACATACCAAAAAGCCAAAAATGAAAGATGGGTGAAATAGTTCTCAACAGGTCAACCAGGCTTGAACGGGTTGAGTGTCAAGCTTAGCTGACCTGCACAGATTGAACAAAAGCAGCAGTAAATAGTGGAGTGGTTTAGGTTTTCAAGTGTCACACATCACCTTGCAGCTAGTCCTGACATGACCTGCCCGCAACCCTTCATTTAACAGTTCAAATTAAACATTAGACTTAATGGTGACCATGTAGCGTGCACTATATGCTGCACTTAGGCAACAGAGGCTCCAGAGTGCTCCCATCCTCAACGCACGTTACGTAATTGGCCACAGGCAGCCGTCTGTCCTCTTTGTAGTGGTCTGCAGTCCAGTGGGTGCCCGTCACAACACTGGCAGATGGCCTTATGGTGCCTCAAGCCAAGTGCACCACAATCAGCCCTTAGTGTTGTTCCTGTGTCATTTGTATGCCTTTTCGTGGGCCGTTATCGGTGCTTAAGTGGGATGAAATCAGATTCATTCAAGAAACATCAGTAAAAACGAGTTAAATCAACAAATATTTATATTAATGGTCTTATCACAAGACAGTAATAAGTTTGATCCCTCCAGTTTGTCTTCGCTTGAAGTATTTTTCAGAAGCATGCTGTGCGCTTTAGCTGTATTGATTTCTTAACGATGTCTAGGAGGCTAGAGTGTGTCCTGTAATAGTCACTAACGTGATCTTAAAGCTCACATTGTTGTTGGACAACAAGGAGCTGTGTGACCAGACTGATCATTATAATGGAAGATGAGATGGGCTGGCATCACAGATGTGCGTTAGTGTATAAATAGTTTGGCCTTTTTGTGCTTTAAAAAAAAAAAAAAAAAGTCAACAAGTTCCTTTTTTTCCCAGACTAAAAATCCCTTAAATACAGCCTCATGGGAAAATGGGATGAATGAGAAATTGTGCCAGTCCCCCACCAGAGCCTATTGTTGTCGTTTCAGCACAGCTGTTATGGTCTACTGTATAGGCACATTGCAGTTACATAATCTCCCCCTCCCCCGCACGAGATGCAGCTGTCTCCTCCCTGCAGCTGAATGAGGTTGACTTTTTCCCCCCTGTAAATATATATTAACAAATGCAAGTCGGTGACAACCTCCTGCTAGGTCTGTGGTTTATTCATTCAGTGAGGTCACCACAACCACTGATTTTGGTAACTCACTCTACCACAACATGAAATGATCACAGTCCTGTGGCAAATTCAGCCACATTTATCATAACATTTTACTTTTTAGCATTTCAGGTAATGAGGTAGAAAACAGGCTTGTGCTCAGGATGTAGGTATGCAGTTACACCCAGCAGCAAAAGCTGCATTCTTTATGAAGACACAACCTCAGGCCTGATACCAACAATAAGCCACAACAGGCAGAAGAGTTCATTTCTCCATCTCAGATTACAATAAGATAAACAGGTAAATCTCACTGGGAGTTAGTGTTTCTCATAAGCAAACCTGTAAACCTTACTCAGTATTTTCTGTTTTTCACTGTAGCAGGTAATTTATATGTACCTGGACACCAGCAAATTAAAAAAAATGTGAATTTGAAAGTTGGTTCTACCAAATTCAGAACCTGAGACGAGTCATGATTGTCTTATTGGAAATCAAATGTTGCTTTCAATGTCACAGAGGGACGCTGCTGTAGTCTACAGCTGGAGGCAGTAGGTTCGAGTGCCCATTATGGAGACGAAAAAGTCAAAGTTTGCGTCTCAGTTTGTTCAAGCATGCGGCCAATTTGTGTCAGTGTCAGCATCGTACTGGGTTAACAACAACAACAAAAAAAACATTAGTCAAATTTAATTTTTTTTTATTTTGCATATTTAAACTTGTGCATTCCAGTTCAAGTTTTTTTACAAAAAGAATCTGCTTGCTTTGTGAGAATTCACAGGTGACCAGAGAAAACTACAGATCATCAGGTTGAGTACTTTCCTGTCGTTTTCCCCCCAACACATAGACAGACATTCAGCCATAGCTATGCAGATGACTCATGCTGACACTGAGCCACACTTCCGTACTGTACAGAGGGGCGTTTAGATAAGAGCAGTGTGTGTGTATGTGTGGTTGTGCAGCCATTATTTTGTGTAATAAATAAGGGCCGCAACTCAGGATACAAGTTGGAAAAGTGGGAGAGGTCGAGGCATGTGGAATGTTTGGCGTAGAGGAGGAGGACAGGGCTTCATTACGACATCTTCTCCTGCTCGATGGCTGCAAGTGGGAGAAGAAGAGTTTGCATCATTAGATCCAGAGTTTGTCCACAACAGCTCACGTGGAAAAAAAAACAACCAACCATGAGATGCACATACTTTCTTTGGTCGGCAGTGGGTTCTTCTCTTGGGTTTCGGTCTTCTTCAGCTTGGTCTTGTCGAAGCTTGTGACTTCTGAGATGTCGGGTTTGTCAGACATGTTTTACAGAGGCGCTGCACAGGAGAAACAAAAAGATTTACAATTATGTTTGTTTATATCAAAGAAAACAGTTTAAAACACACCAGGAGCACACAGGAGACTAAGTTAAAAAAAATGCGGCCTATAAAAAAAACTTATAGGCCGTTTACTATGGAAAGTTTATTACATTTGCGCAAAAAAGTGTTTTTGTGGAAGCTGATTGTGAAGAGCTTTGTGTCAGTTGTCATGTGTGCAGCAGCGTGACAGACCACCGCCCTTTCAAAACAAAAAAACAGTTTTTTTTTCCCCCAAGCTTCAACTCAATGCACAGAAAACCTCACTTTACCGAAACTGATACAGACACTGAATGTTACATTAAAAAAAAAAAAATCACACACATACACAGCTGTTAGGATTACGCCGAATGACGCAGCATGACACACACACACACACAGCATGCGGCGCTATGTCCTGCATTCACACCCTCTATACATGGTCTTTGTCTGAACGGGTCAGATCACATCTGCATGTATCTGCCTCACCGAGATGCTTTTCGATGTTCAATCGGAACAATGCGAGGCGACGAGGAGAAATGCGATCGACGCACGTGCCCTGAATGCATCACCGAGCAGCCAGGCCCCAAACAAACCGGATTCAAAAAACAAATCAACCTGTAAATAGGCAAAACACACACTTACCAGGGTTTCACTCGAGTAACCGACAGAAAGATGTCTCTGGTGCAGCAGCAGAGTGATGTCCTCGCTGTCAATCACACTATAAATACTGCCCAGTATGCAAATACTTCCCCCTGACGCCACGCCCACTCCCTCCAAAACCCTGCCTTTGGACAAATTCCTTTTCTTTTTTGCGACGATCAAAACAAATCTAATCGATCACGCCGAAAGCGATCGGCTCACGCGCGCTTAAACCCCACGCGTGGCTTTCATTAGTGAATGTGATGGAAGACAACATGTGGCGACAGCGACCAGCTGTTTCACATTAAGGGCAGTGAGTTGCAGTGTGCTGAGTCAGCATCATCACTGCGGCGAACGAAACGACGAGAAAACGGCTGAGAGAGTGGGACGTGAAGTTTAGACATTAACTTTTACAGCCCAGCCCTCCTCAATAAAAGACTAATCTGTTTATCAGTGACGACACCACGTGGACAAGCGAGGTAACAAGCAAGAAACTATACATTTAAAAAACACACAAAACAAACCCAAAACAAAAATAGTCACGATTAATATCTTTGGAAAAAATATTTTATTATTTAAGTCAGACATATCTGTTGTAACCTTGAACTAGAAGCAAACTTAGTGTGTTGATTTTCTATTTAATTGATTGAAAAAAATCACATAAATGTCACACGTTTTAAATTAGTTACTTTATTTATTTATATGCAAGTGATTCATAACCATTGAATATGCATGAGCAAAACATAAAAGTAACTGTGCTGTCCAAAACAAACCCAAGATTTGATTGTCCTCGTAATACATTTAGAAATGATTCTTTCCACACAGTAAACGCAGACCTTTATGTCACTTCACCTGTTGGTGAAATAATTTGAATACATCTTGTTGTACATTACCTGATTGTCTACTCTGACGACATTCCTCAGGTTCTGCCAAAACCAGGCCTCTGCCGCTGGCGTTTTAGGCCACTCTACAACACTTTTCCCACACAGCCTCCTCCTCAGGCGCAGGAAATGAGAATTCTGAAGGACGGGCTCCAGCATCAGCAGAACAATTACATCGACATTTTCATCCAGTAGTCTTTGGTGGGCCAGATACATGGCCAGCTTGAAAACCCCAGTCTTAACGTAGCCCTCTGTTAAGACAAACAGGGTCTTGTGGCTGCATCGGATGCTGTGCGTCAGGTTGTCCACCAGTGGGACTCCTGGGAGCCAATCCCTCTCCTCCAGACACAAAGGAAGATGCTTCTCTCCTTCCTCCTCCAGTTTGACTCGCAGATTCCTCATTACCCACTCAGAGACATGCGGATCTTTGGTGTCATAGGTCACAAAGACATCATAAAATCCGTCTGGTGAGTTCAAGGATCTGTATCCCTTCAAACTAGCTTTGATGTAGTGTATTACATAGGAAGCATCCCAGTAAAATAAGTGAGCAACAGTTGACACAAACATAAAAGTAATAGTGATGGAAGTTGTGAGAATGTATAGCAAGAATGCCTTGCTGTCATCGACACACTGGGTAATGTCAAAGTATATCAGTGCGCGATCCTTCTGGTTTGCTGGTGTGTCGCATGTCACCTCACTTGTCAATTGGGGGATTTTTATGTCACTCTTTTCAATCCACAGAATCAAATCAAATGAATCACAGGTACATTCAAATGGGTTTTGCTGTAAGAACAAAGTCTGCATGTGATTATCTGTCAACTGGAAGGTAGATTGATTGATGGTGGTCAGCTTGTTGTGACTAAGGCTGAGAGTCTTAAGGCTTTTGAAGCCCTTCGTAAACCGATCACCCAACTGCAAAATGTGGTTATGACTCAAGTCGAGGAATATCAGACTTTCAGTAAAGCTCGAGTTGATACCTGTCAGGTCATTTATAGAATTGAAGCTGAGGTCTAAAATTTGAAGTTGATGGAAAAGACCCAGTATGTCCCATCTAAATTCAGTGAGCAAGTTATTACTCATGCAGAGTTTGGTGAGGTTACGTGGAAAGTGTTCATAAACAGCAGACGGAATTTTTACAATTTGGTTGTGTGATATGTCCAAAAATGTCAAATTAGTAAGATTGGTAAAAAGCATGTTGTATGAGTGATCCCTTTCTGTCCAAAGAGATCGAAGATAATTATGGGTAAACCGAAGTTCTGTCAAAGATTTGCTGTACATCTGCTTTGTTGTCAGTCTGGAAATGCCATTGTAACTCATATTCAGCACTCTCAGAACAGGTAAATTCTTCATAAAATGTAAATTATGTGTTATCCCATATGCTTGGAAGTAGTGTGCATTGTGACTGATGTCTAGTACTTGTAGTTTCTGTAGTTCCTTGAAGGCATTGTCATAGGCCAGATCAATCTTGTTGAATGACAGGTCCAGGTATGTTAGATTGGGAAGCAGCTTGAACTCTGTGCCATTGAGCGCTGCTGAAAATCCATTTCCTGAGAGGTTGAGGCATGCGATATTCCCATAGCCTTCAAACTGCTTTGGAGAAATGAAGAACAGATTATTAGAGCTGAGGCTCAGCACTCGGCCAGCGTTAAAGCACTCTGTCTTGATAAGGCTGTGTGATAGCTCATAAACAATTTCTTTTCCATGGCGATTTATGTAAGGCGAAAAAGAAAGGTCGGATCCCTCATTGCATCGGTCAGTCGGATGTGGGGGACTTTTCCCTGGAATGGGATACAGCCTGTTTTCTGCGAGATATAACACTTTCAGGTGGGGGAATCTCTTGAATATGGTCGAATCAGAGTGGATAATGAAGTTAGTACCCAAGTTCAGTGTGGACAGATTTCGGAGCTCGTACAGCGGTCTGAGTGTCCCTGGTCCGATACTCTGGAAAACCAAACCCTCCAAATGCAAAGTTCTGAGTGACACAAGATTCGAAAATTCTTGTGAAAGATTTAATGTTGTGGGGTAGACCTTGAGAGCAAAGTTAAATGAAATATCAAGTCTTTGTACCCTGTGAAGGTATTTTAGAAATGTTCCCTCACCAGTGATTGCTTTCAACAGAAAGTTAAATGACAGGAATAATTGTTTAAGCTTTGTCAGCCTGTTAAACCAGGAGGGATTCAGGTAAGTCAATGAATTCCCCCCCAGGTTCAGCTCCTCTAGCAGTGTTAGATTGTGAAAGGCATAAGGATGGATGTTAAGAGAGGAGTTTTTGCAAGGGACACAGGGATATGGTGCATTCTGACATCTTGGACAGTTTCCTTGTATTGTTAGGGTTGTTAAATTATATAGCCCAAGGAAATCATCATCAAAAACCTGTTGTATTTGGTTAGAACCAAGATGCAACTCTATTAATGCCTGAGGTAATCCCTTGGGAACTTCGGTTAAGTTGTTAAATGACAAATCAAGAACTTTCAGCTTGGTCATAACTGCGAAAGTGCCGTTCCGAATCGTCATCGACTTTTTGCACTGATTCCACGAGTAGCAGTTTTTGGACAAGTACAGATGTGTCATGTTTGGTAAGCCAGCAAGGTTCATGTTATCCAATATAATCTTGTTATTATTCAGCCAAAGGATTTCGACACTGACGGGGAGATTGCTAGGAATTTCCCTCAGACAGTTGCCAATCAGTCCCAGATGATACAGCTTTGTCAGATTTTTGAAAGTGTTTGCCTCAATGTGCAGCCCTTTGTTCTGGTTTATCCAGTTTAGCTTGAGTTTATTTAGATCCAGCAGATTAGAAAATTGTTTCTCTGAGATGTTTTTAATGTAGTTTTCTGATAAGATGAGCTCAGTTGTATTCCCAGGTATCGCTGTGGGTACCATACGCAGACGTCGGCCTTTACAGTCGGATATGAACTCAGAGGTATTGCAGGCTTTGACATCACAGGGGAACTGTGGTGACATCCTCACAGGCTTACAAGCAGCAGGCTGTACAGGCTGGATCTCATAATGCCAACACAGGCAGAACAGCAGCAAGTACATCCACCGTGTGATGGTCTGTAGATGAATCATAAAAATGTGTAAGATAAAGAAAGTAATAATGCAGAATGTCACAATTCTTGTGAACCGTTCTGATTTTTTCATGTCGTAACCATCCCTCCTGTTTTGATTTGACATTAGGAGTTCTCCTCCTGAGACCTCCAGTAGAGGCCTTATTATTAGCAAAAATGCTTTCCATTGTTTTTCTATAATGAGGCTTCAACCATTGTAGTTGTACAACAGATACTGTCTGAAGTTCTGTTATGAATCAGGTTTAGTATCTATACATGCACCCAAGCTGGCTGGGACACCAGCAGGTGGCAGTATTGTAAATAAAATAAAAAAACACTTAAAAGGAGGAGCTGCTCTTGGTACTTTGAATTAAAAAGTACATCAGACTTAAAAGAGACTATATAATGTGTGTTTACCAAAGACCATAGAGGCCAATTGTAAAATTTGTGTCATTGAAAAAGTAATAGTAATAATTTTATGAATATAATATACACCATATTTAGCTGCAAACATTAGCCCACTTATCTGTCATGTAAGCACAGATCATATTGCTTATTATTAAATAATCTTTAAAAAATAAGAAAAGAAACATCTCACTTTAACATCTCATTAGCCCCTTAATCATGGAAAAGTAGCTATAGGTTTGTAAAATGTATTTAATTTGACACTTTTGACATATATATAATGCTTTCTACTGTTTACTGAGATAACTTTTTTCAGCTGTTGATTAAAGGTACATATGTTTTCAGTGAGTTAAGTATGCTTGTATCATATCAGCATAATGGCAGTAAAAGAATAAAGATCATATAGTATAATAGTATATTGTTTCCTCCACACAATATTATAATATTATTACTTTAATATTTACTGCACAGCACACATCAAAATACACAACAAATATGATTGAATAATATGATCAGTCCTTGATTTTGGAGTACTATTATGTCTTAGAAATATAGAGGCACAAAATTATTATTAAAGATTATATTACTAACACACCCATTTAGAACACATGCAGGTATCTAGTAGCTCAACTAATAGGTAATAATAACACAGAATAAAATGCAAGTGGAAAAATGTATCCACCGCACATAGAGCAACAAGTACAGATAAACTTACAAAGATAACATACAGATGAACTTAATAAAACTCACCATTGTGCACATGTTATATTGGTCCTTGTATGTCAACAGGAGGTAAAACTTAAGTAGCAGTAAAAGTATTTGTAAAAAGCTGTTTCTGCCTTGAGTCCTCGCTTTTACCATACAGTCAACTCTCAAAAAACATTCCCCGGTTGCCAAGGCCAAAATAGGCAACAAGAAAAGGCTCTCAGAAGGAAGTAGTATGTGAAATGCAGAAGTATATGTATTTCATTTCCCTGTTTTGTGATATGTTAGCAGTTTGGTTGTATTTTCAAACATTTAAACTGATAAACAGAAGTACATTTTGTATAATCTAAACACAATCTAAAGCTGAAGTATTACAGTGCGCTGCAGCAATTATAGTGTCTCTTTGAAGAGGTTGTTGTATTGTTTGGTGCTTTCAGTTGACAATACACTTCTCAGGCTGAACCAGAAGTAAGGCTGAGCCTGAGGGTTTGGCGGCCACTCCAGCACAGACCGCTTATACAGTCTCTTCCGCAGTTGTAGGTACTTTGAATTGCAAGGCACTTTCTCCAGAAGAATCAAGACAATAACATCGTTTTTTTCATCCATTAGTCTTTGATGGGCCATGTAAAAAGCTGTCTTGAAGTTTCCGCTCTTTATATATTTGTTGGTCAGAATGAACACGGTCCTCTTGCTCCTGTGGATGCTCTGGGAGAGGTTGTCGATCAGGGGGCATCCAGGGATCCAATCCCGTTCTTCCAAACACAGTTTAACACAATGTTCCCCGTGAACCTCCAGGTGGACGCACATTTCCTTCATCACCCATTCTGATACGGCAGGATCCTCCTTATCATATATGACAAAGGCATCGTACACAGAGCCGCGAGAATACAGGCGGCGGTACCCTTTAATCTTAGCTCTGCAGAAATGATATATGTACCAGACGTCCCACAGGAAGAGATGGCTAGAGATGGACAACGTGAGAATGCCGAGGATGAGAGAAGTTGTGATGGTGTAAAGAACGATTGAGAGGTAGTTGTGCTGGCAGGCCGACAGGTCCACTGAGATTACAGGCTGACCACTTTGGGCCTTTGGTAAGGCACAGGTCACGTCTGTGGCCAGTTTGGGAATGGTTACTTTGGTCTCATTGAGCCATGTTACAAACCAGGAGGCATTGCAAGTGCACAGAAAACTGTTTTCATGCAGAAGCAGCATGTCCATCTGATTTACAATATTATCCGGAAAGCTGGAATTTTCAATGTGCTGTATGCGATTAAAACTAAGATCCAGATATTTTAAGTTGTAAGCATCTTTCAGGAAGTCTTGGGGAAGTTTTAAAATTTGGTTTTTCTGTAGAACAAGCTTCTTGAGAGATATGTTATAATTTGACAGCACTGGAACCTTATCTAAATGGTTTCCAGTGAGATCTAAGAGCTGTAACGATTGTAGAAATTGTAATTTCTTCCAAGGAAAGGATTTTAATTTGTTGTTTTTGATGTAAAGGGAAGACAGTTTGTCCGGGAGACCACTGAACACTTGCTCTGGAAAGAAATTGAGGTTGTTATCAGAGATGTCAAGGACAGTCAGGTTAAATAATTTCTTGAAATAATTTACATATCTGTTGTCCCCGTCTCTCCACAACAGATCTAAACGGTTTCCTCTGAACTCTAGCCTCTGGAGAGATTGACTCTCCAGCTCTGTGTTGGTGGAAGTAGAGATCTTATTGTGGTTCATCAGCAATATTTTGAGATTCTTTAAATTTGTGGTGAAATTTAGCATACGAGTCAGGCCCTCGGATTCAAAGTAATGGTTGTTGTAGCTAATGTCCAGGATGACCAAATTTTTCAGCTCTTGGAACGCAGAGGAGTAGAGCAGGTCCAGGCGATTGAATGAAAAGTCCAGATACTGTAACATAGTCAAACCGGAGAACTCCGAGCCATTCAGACTTTGGCTCATTGCATTTCCAGACAGATTGAGGCATCTCAGATCTCCAAGATTTAAAAATCTGGAATGTAAGAAGAATATGTTGTTTCGACTCACATCCAGGGTTTTGCCAAAATTACTGCATTTGCTTTTGACAAAGGACGTAACAACCCCAAGTTCTTTGTCTTTGTTTTTGCAGCTGCGTGCATATTCATCATATCTAAAATAATGAATCTCTCTTACGTCTTTATTTTGGTACTTTGCAGCAGCTGACATTGGAGACCAGTTCTGGGGCTCTCCTCCATTGAAACCAACAGTATCCTGGTTGTCCGAGGGCGAAGATATTTTGTTGTCAGACAGACTTATGATTTTAAAGCTTTTTAACTCCATCAGAATGCTGAGGTTGGTCATTTTAATGAAGTTTGTGCCAAGATCTACAACCTCCAGCTTTGGGAGATGCTTTAAAGGTGCAATGCTCTCTGCTTTTAGCTTCTGGAACACATAGCCCTTCAGTCTGAGAATTTTGAGAGACTTGAGGGAGGAGAAAGTGTAACTCAGTTTCAGTGTTTGAGGATACCGCTGGAGCTCATAGTTAAATGAAAGGTCCAATTCTTCTAGTTTGCCCAGAAAGCGTGGGAAGTGTGTGACTCCTATCTCTCTTGCTAAAAAGTTGGATGAGAGGTCAAGCACTTTAAGGTCTGTTGTGTTGGCAAACCATGCTGACGGCACACATGTCAGAGAGTTGCTATGGAGACGGAGCGTCTTCAGTTTGGTTAACATTCGAAACGCCATTTTGCTGATTTGCAGTGGTGAATTATTTGGACACGGCTTGCAAGGGAAAGGCGCATTATAACATCGGGGACAATTTCCACTTATGTCGAGTATCTCGAGGTTAGTTAAGTTCTTGAAATCCTCATCAGAGACTCTTTGAATATTATTGTTGTAGAGATAAAGCTCCCTCAGACTTGTGGGTAGATGGGGTGGAATGAAAGACAAGTTGTTTGATTTCAGAGATAACAGTGTTAAATTATTCAGCTGGGAAAACGCACCCTTCTCTATGTCATAGGACACATTGCAGGGGTTACGATAATAACAGTTTTGACCCAGGTAAAGCGTCTGGACATTCCTGAGCTCAGACAGGTTTGAGTTTGAGATATAATAGATGTGATTCACTTCCAAACTCAACAGGACCAGATTCGGAGGCAGGCCTTTCGGTATAGTGTAAAGCTGATTGCCATCTAGATACAGTGCACGCAGGTTCCTCATGTTGGTAAAGGTGTTATCCTCTATCATCACGCTCTCGGTGCACATACGGTCTTTGGGGCCGATTTTAATGGGCACACAGTTGCACCTCATGTCAATCTCAGTCAGGTTCTCCAGGCCCTGGAAGGAAGACGAGTTTAACTTTGGAATATGGTTGATGGTGAGTGTCAGATTAGTAGTCTCCCTGGGAATGCCACGGGGAATGTATTCAAGGCTCCTCTCAGTGCAGTCAACCTTCACCGCACTCCCGTTGTTGGTTTCGCTCACGTCACAACGCAGAGTTTTTGGGTAGGAAATGCTGGCTGTTGCCATGAAAAGGCGACACCACAGGGCCACACACACCTGGACAGAGGCACAGGCAGGTTTCAGAGAAATGTGTTCAGATGGAAATTTTAGAATACAGTGCATACTCTTATCACACATGGCAAACACTCAGCATTACATTCAGCACTATTTAGGTTGTGAAAATGACAGAAAGGATGAGTAACATATCTTCCATTGTGATACTATTACGTTTTTACTTGTTGTGGTCTACATCCCTTTCTCTATGTAACATCAACAAAGTTAAGATACTCACCAGATAGAAGAGCATTGTTGTCTGAGGCTGAAATAATTTCCTGCTGTGAGTCCGATTGTCAAGTTCAGCAGTGAGAGCTGCGTAGCATGGCTCATCAGTTCTGAGCTAACGTGGTGAAAGTAACAGGTGGCTGGGTTTCATCATCATGTATATAATTAGGCAGGATCACTTCTCCATTGTCACAACTCACGCACTTCTAAATCTACATTTTACTTATAACGACTGCTGATAGTGCTTTACTCTTAATTGATGAATTGATGTTTGTTGAAACTAGGGACATGTTTTCATTGGTGATGTTGCATTGTAAAATAGAAGGATCGTATAATCTCTTTTTTCACAGTAGCACAGATGGATCAGATGTGGGTTAATCAGGTGACAGCATCAGTGGCAGTTTTTGGCTGTTTCGTTTCTAATTGGCCTGCAGGGGAAAGTGAAACCTATGCTTGAGTTGAGGTCTACCAGCTTACATGGTAAAATATGCTATTCTAGCAGTGGGCATTACCTTCTGCTGTCTGCTGTTTTTGTTTTTTGTGACCTTACTGTTAAGTTTAGCCAGATCCCACTATGTGGCTTGTGAGACTATAGATCCAGTTTATTTATTTTTAGCCGAGACTAAACATTGTGCAAACACTGTGATCATCACTGATGCAAAAAGCAATACCATCACTCAGGCTTCACTGAATGGCAACATACTGTATTATTAGACATGTTATACAACTTAACATGGGTTTAGCAACTTTTTTCTTTGCATGAATAACACAGTTTTTTGAGCGAACACATAAAGTATCCCAGCTTGTTGTGGTGCATCAGCTGAATTTATGTGCAACTGCAAAATATAAAACTCACCCACTGTGGTAGAAGTTAAGGATTGAACAAAACAGCACATACGAATGTGAAACAAAAAACAGACAAAGAGCAGTTGAGATAAGACTAAACTTTGAAGGTTTTTTTAATGATGGTGACAAAAAAAGAACAGGAAAGTACTGAAGTACTACGCTCATGTGTAAAGTAGTCAACAAACTTAAGGTGGATCCAGCAAATGAAAAAGTCATATACATTTGTTTCATCTCTTGTCCTGCAATGATTTGTCTACAGCTCAATATAGTGTATACATTTCTGCAACATAATATATATTTTTGACAATTTATAAACAAGGGACTCATAAGTTTGTAATGATCTAATAAACATTAAAATAATTCCTAGCATAATATTAGACAATATACTTTAGAGGAGGATTGTATGCGTCTTAGAGGCCTTTATATAATCTCTTTAAAACTTAAATTATTCATACAATTGTATTTTTAAATTACATAATAAAATATTGTTTACACAAGGCAAGATCTTTTTTTTATTTTCACAGCAGTTCACGTTGGTTTTCAAACCCATGTCTCATATGTATGGCTTTAAAATCAATAGTCAAGACAAAAGTACGACAGTTTATTTGTGGAGCGGTGTTTGCAGTGAGCGAATTAGTGCGTTTATAATAGCAGACATGTTGGCTGAGTGATGTGTCAACGCGTTCACACTTTGGTCACTTGCAGAGCTTCCTGAAGCCGCCTCAGCGGCTTTCAGCAGACACACGTAGTTCATGACGATCTCGTCCACCCTGGCCACCACTTCTCGGCGCTGCCGCTTGGCGCTCAGGCCTTCCACTAGAGACATGCAGGCCTGTGTCAGGCAGCAGAGTGTGTGGAAGCTGTGCGTCAGAGTGAGCAGTAACTCCTCCGGGCTGCTGTACTCCACGGCCATCTGAATGCAAGCGCCATTCAGCACTTTGGCCTGCATCATAAGCAGCTGGGAGAACGTTTCCATGTCACTCTCGTGGACCTCAGGCCTGTCACTCCTGGACAAGTGGCCCACGCCGGACCGCAACACGCCAATGATCTCTAAGGCATCCTTCTGTGCAAGTGCAAACCCCGTGTGGAGACTGTAGGTTTTTCCTTTCATTGAATTTACATGCGCGAGCCTTGATTTAAGGCTTGTGTCGTTCATAGCAGCAGCGGCCTTATTCCTCTGCTCAGCTTTCTGCTTCGTTCTTGCCTCGCAGCTGAAAGAAACTGCGTTGACGGAGCACAGAGCATCAGAGGTTGACTCTCTGCCTTCACCAACACCGTCGGTGTTAGTCTTTCTCCTGAGGAAGCAGTGACCCAACGGCACACGGCACCTCCAGGTACCTGCGTCCAGCCTCGGTGCAGTTGATTCTGGCAGCAGCCCTCTGCCCGGTGAATGAGCAGTGACTGAACCATGGGACAAGCTTTTGGGCAAGGTTTTGGCAGAGAATGTCCTCTGTGCTTTTGGGGCATCTTGAGACTGGAGGTTTCGACCAAGTGTGGCTTTGGTCTTCTCTATGAGTGCTTCTACGCTCCTGGAACCTGGCATTATAGTGCTCCAGCTTCTCCTGAGCTTCCGAACCCTGCGTGGCTTCCTGAGGCTGCCTGCTGCAGGGTCACGCGAAGGTCCACTTGAGGGGGAAGCTGGGGTGTGTGCATCGGGTTCGGGGCTCTCCTGTGTTACCTGGCTGGGCTCTACGCTGCTTTGTAATGATGATGGTGACATGGTGTTGGTGGTGGTACTGGTCTCATTACACGGAGCCAGAGATGACTCTTCCCCAGACTTCCTCAGCTGTGTGCAAGCTACACTAGGGGGGAGTAGGAAAATAAGGAGAACCGTTAAGCATCTACCTGACATAATATATTTTTGTCTCCAATATATTTTGTGTATTTGTGTGTTAGCTCAGAAATAACAGAATTTGTCTTTTCATTCGAGTTAATTCATATACATGTTATATGGTATTCTGGAAGGTGAACTAATGTAAGCAACAGAGGTGACATCACTTGTTGTATTTAAATGTTGTATCTTAATTGTTTTAAATGTACAAAAACTGATATAAAAAAAAGAAATTGTAGTTTTACTCGTGCACTGCACCACACGCCTTGCTTTCTTCTAACCTTCCCCACAGTTACATACTACCAGATTTGTTATTTTCAGCCACTGACATAAATACAGAACAAAAAAATAAAGTTTAGTTCTACCTGTGGTTTCTTTTATCTTGGGCATCCTGTGACTGCCATCCCGTGTGATTGTGAAGCCAGGCTCAGCACTGGTGGCTGCGTGGATCTTCCTCAGCAGGGTGGGATCTATAGGGTGGGTGGCCTTCCCATGGCCCAGTGGCCCGTAAGCTTTTTCCTCAGCAGTTACATATGTCATCCCCTTGAGCGAGGACTCTGACAGTACATGCATATTTTCTGTGGCGCAAAGAGGAGAATCCATTGGAGTGGCGCAGCTGCTGCTGCCTGTGCTACAACCAGCATCTATGGACGAACACTGCGAGCTTTGCAGGGAATGGACGCCCTCGCTCTGCATCGACGACATGCGCTTGCTGACGTGGTATTCATACAACCGCGTCACGTCTTTCTCTGATGCTGGGTTCTTAACTTGCTGCTGCTCGTTATACTGTGACGTGGCATCGCCCTCTGCAGAGACGGGCCCTCTGGACGGGGAGCGCAGATTAGCGTACGTGTTTTGGCCTCTTTCGCCTGAGTCCTGTTTGTCCGCCCTCACGGTCAGCCTCTCTGCGAGGGAAGCTTGCGGCTCACTTTCTGCAGAGGGGTTCTCTGTCGTTTTGTTTGCGGGCGCTCTCTGCTGCAGTTTCTGATGCCCGTCTTTCAAGTGAGTTCGACCCAGATCAAGCTGATTCATGTAATAGGAATCTCTCACAGTAAAAGCGTTATATTTCCCCACGAGATGAGGGGGCTCCTCCTTAGCCGAGTCTTGAGAAGTCATATGCGATTTCTCAGAAGAGTCACAGGCATCTCCTTGGATTCTGCATCTCTCTGCTTCCCTCTGTGTTCCTCTCTGTCGGCTCATCACTGAGCCCATGTGCATCTGGGTGAAGTACTCACTGACCGATTTTATTTCCATTGTCTCTGGCTCCATCTCACCACCATCTGAGTGAAATATCTGGGAGGAGGCTACGGCAGATGATTTTGCCTCGTCCCCTTGATGCTCTTGGGGGTCGGATTGCAAAGCTCCTGCTCTTGCATCCCTTTGTGCAGTCACCTCAGCCTTTTCCTCATTCATGGTGTGGTATGCCTCCGCTGTAGCTGCATGCAGCCTCAGGTGGTTCTCTGAGAGTCTCTGAGCGCTGGCCAGCTCGGAGCTCTCTGTCATCTCAGAGGAATTTGTCTCGTTGCCAGAATCTGAGGACTCAGGACTAAACGCTCGTGATATTTCTACACCTGTGTAGCACAGAAAGACAAACAACTCATTAACAACCCCATCTGAGGCAAATGGGAAACATCACAGATTGTACAGTGGGTCAAATACAATTGATGGTAATGACAATGTAAGCCGGCGTGTGGGTGTGAAAGAGTAAATGAGCTCATTGAACTAACAATTACAATAACAAACACCCCTATAAATCACTACAAAGGCACAAGGCACTGCTCCAAATTTATAAAAAATGTTTTCTATAAAATATTCAGAGAACTCTCATTGCTTTTAAATAGCTTACGAAAGACTGGCTATTTTTCCTTTATTTTCTATATTATCAACAAGCGTCTGATGTTACATAATGTTCTACTGAAAAAAAAAACAAGCAAAATGTTGCACAAAACAAGATGGCCGCTACTGTAGCAAACACTGCTGCCTGAATGCTCGAATGAATGAAGGAGTACACACACAAATGGAAACATAGAACAAAATGGGTTTTATTGAAAAAAAAAATCAACAACAAATCAAAAGTGAATGGCTGGAACATGTGTGGTGTCAATGGATGAACGTTACAATAGTGAAAGGAGAACCTGTGCTACTCTCTGACTGCGCTGGACTCTGTTCTTCAGATGCAGAGAGAGCCTCGAGTGCCTGTAAAGTGGACACCACTGCATTGTCCAGGGGCTCCCCGCGGCTGTTGGCTCCGTGAGCGGGCACCGAATCGATGAGAGATACCGGGATATCACTGCGGGCTCCCTGGGCCCGAGTACCGGCTCCCTGCTGCTCTTCCTCATCTGAGCTGTCCCTGAAGCCAGGAGGAGGAGCGGCAATAGCCATGTTGAGAGAGTGCAGCAGTACATCATTGTCCTCCTCGTCATTACCCTCTGGCGGGGGAGGGAGGGAGGTCAAATCAATGATGTCATCACTGGACCCTGACAGTGACAGGAACATGGGCTTGTCAATGTCGCTCATCACCGTGTCCTCCTCGCAGCTAATGTCATCATCGTCCTCGGCGTCGTCGGTTGTCTCTGAGTAGCAGATGTCGTGCAGCAGTGGCTCCTCGATGCACTCGGTGGGGCCAAAGATTTTGGTGGCGTACTGATAACCGTCCCCGTCCTCTATTGCATCCATCATCTTATAGTCCTCCTCCAGACGCCTGTACATGGGGCTGTGATTGTCAAGAATCTCTGTGCTTTCGTCCATCAGTCTGTGGTAGCCTAGATTTTGGGGGTTTACGCTATCTAAGGGGGGATCTCCAAAAATAAAGGAGACCTTTGCACTCCTGGAGGCATCGTGGGATTTGGGCCGAGGGATGTTTAGGTATGTTTGGGAGCAAGGGACTCTGCAGCACTCAGCTCTCTCAGCCATGTGCATCAAGTGCTGGGGCTGGTGTATCTCAGTGATGTAGACTGGTTGGCCCTCACATCTTCCGTGGTCGACGTATTCGCACTCCTGGTCAGAATAATCCTGGCTGCACCTCTGGTTAGTTCTATCCTCAAACCCTTTATGAGGTGTGCTGTACGTACACTCGATGGCCTGGTAGTTCTGCTTTACTCTCGCTGCGTGGCCTGCAAAGAGGAACCAAAACATGAACCAAACATGTCTTTTTAAAAAATACAGCATCTTCTAATCCGTCACCTTGGGATTGTTTCAGACATACTTGTTTCCATACTGTCTTTATTTTTGGCCACGTTGAAGATGGAGCGTCGCGAGTCCACCAGCAATCTGTAGTACCCAGCAGTCAAACAAGCCAGATTCATTGCATCAACAGACTCCATTAAGAGAGTGATGGGCTGTGAAAAAGGCAGATAAGCAGGTGACAATTAGTGCAAAATTAATGGGAGAGTGGGTCTGTTGAATCAGATTAGACTGAGCAGACTTTGTGTTGTGTGTGTAAATCCACAGACAATATTGTTTCTGAAAGGCCATTAGGTCTGTTCACCTTTACGTCCAGGACATGCAGCTCCACCCTAACCCTGTTCTCGTCCTCTGTATACATCTCAATGCGGTTAACGTGACTGAAGTCGGCCAGAAGTGCCACAAGGTTTGTTTTGGTGTTAATCACGTGACTGATACCATACTTGGGTCCTACCAGCAATGTCACTTCTGTGTGCTTCTCACCTTGCTGTGAAACAAAAAGGAGAAGTCAGCTGATGTGTCTGTTTCCGCATGGAAATGAACAGCATGGGAACTGAAGTTATTTTCTCACAGAGTAGCTGCACGTGTGAAGTGGCAAGATGGTTCCACTCACAATTAGTGTAGATTTAAACACCCGTCCTCCATAAAGCCTCAGGTCACTGAGGTACTTCAGATAATGGACCTTTGCCTGCAAGGCAGTCAGCTGGGGAAAGTAATAGAAACAAGATTAAATAATATAAATCAGAGTTAATGTTGTTTGTTCAAGATGCCTAATCGTGATTATATTGAAACACTCCACTAGGTGGTAGTCAAGAGTCTTTTCAGATGTGGTGCAGGGCAAAGACAGAGATGTTGTGATACGGATAGAAGTTGATACCTTTTTACCAGGTGGCACCAGGTTCTGATTGGTTTTGAGAATGTGCGTGAGGGCTTTTTTGATGTTCTTTTCTTTCATGCTCGACAGCACTGCAGGGGGCAGGAACAACGCCAAACCCCACTCCTTCCTGCAAACGCACAATTCGTTAAAGATATTAAAAACAAACACTCGGTCACCATGACCAAATCATCAGTTTTTAACTGACGGTCAGTTTTACTTCACCAAGAGTTGATATGTTGACCGAGTGATAGATTGCAAACAGAACTACCAACTAACCAGCAGGCCTGCACCTTCTGCATTACAGTAACACAAGTGACATTGTCGTAATATTATTGAAAAACAGCATTCTTGATGAGGAGTAGCCTCGAAAGCTGGAATCATCAGTCTTTTAGAGACAACAAAATTGCTCTGTTTACAGGAGATGTGAAGTTCATCCCTACGAGCATGGCGCCGCGTGAAATCCAATCCACTTACTCTATATATTTCAGTGAAACTTTCTGGGACTGCTTAGTGTTGATGGTTAGAATATACATTTGCAGGGCAGCCAGACGGAGGGCCGTGTCGTATTTCAGCTCTGACCCAAATCTCTCCAGTACGACATCATTACAGCTCTGGAGGAGACAGAGAGACAAAAGACAGACAACACAAATACGTTACACTCCGGTCACTCAAATTTTTGTGAAATACAACTACAGCACCTATGTGTTGAATAAGGACGTTATTATAGATTTGACCAGGACCTAGTTCTGAGGCACGCTCATATTTCACACATCATTTCCCTGCTGATATTCACCTGAACGTAGAGGTACTCGAACGCTACCGCGTCTCTCCTCAGCAGGTCCAAGGGATCCTTTGGGACGAAAGTGATGCGAAAGAAGCACTTCATCTTGTGTGACCCTGGCCTCTGTGTCACCTACAGAACAGAACAGTTGGCGATAAGGAGGGTCCCATTAATCAGAGACTGTGTGCACTCACAAAAGCTTTTGTATGTTTCAGTTTATTATTATTATTATTCACAGAGGAACAGGGTATATGAGGATCTACTGTGTTATATTACAGCAGATAATGGAGATCAAAATAAACTAACGGTGAAAGTTGATCTGTATTATTATAGATATTATTATTCCTCTGTTTTAAAGCAACACTATGCAGTTATTTTACTTGTGTGCAGTAACAGCCCAGTTCAAGATACGGATAGGCTTTGTATTCCATGCATGAAAATTCAACTCAAAGCCCAACTGAATTAATTACCAATTGTGGCTGCAGAGGGCGCTTTCTCAGCAATGTTACAGGAGTTGCTTTAATCCATACTAATACAGAAAGCCAAAGCAAAAATTAGTAATTTTCTCAACGGACTATTTTGCGGGTGGGAGTAGTGTTCCTCTGGAGTCTCCCCGGTAGTACGGTACAGTCTGAAATCCAAATCCTGAGAATCAGAGCGCTATCTCACCTGAGTTAACATCTCCTGTTCATGCAGGAGCATGAGTTTGCTGGCAGATCCATCAGCTCTTTGCTCCAGCATCAGAGAGAAGTGCTCGATGCTCTTAATGGAGAGCTTTTCTTGCAGAGTCAGGATGACGTCCTGTCACATGGACAAAGTCCTTGTTAATACCATATGCGAATCGTTTGGTGGCAGCCTGTTCATTTTCTTGACTGCGCACAGCATAACATGAACATTTTATAGCATCCAAACGTGTTTTTAACTGCTGTGGAAACATAAGCCGATGTGTATTGCTGTGATCAAGATGCGTTTTGTTTGGATCTGAAGGCCATAGTGAAGAGAAGATTGCGCCTCATGATGCACAGCGCAGCTGTAAATAACACTGAATGGTTTAAGTAAACACATCTTTCCAATTGTGTAACAGGCACCTACCTTAATGGATGTGTTGCTGTCAAATTTAAATGATTTAGTCTGCCCATTCTCCAGGTACACCTTTAGAACATTTGGCATAAAAAGGAGGGAGTTGTCCTTCACTGTCTCCTGGTGATGGGATGAGAATCATTTGTTCAGCGCAACTCACTTTCACTTATTTAAAGATTTTGAATTGCAGCAGTTGAAACCAAGCTTCAGTCAGAGCTGGGGTTGAAAAATTCTATCATAAAATGACCTCTGCAAAGAAAAGATTGCACCTTCTAAAGAATTCGATATAGATATGATTAAAGGAAAAATTCTACATTTTGGGGAAAGTAGTCTTAGTTGCAAAGATTGAAAGGGATGTCATGTCTCTTTAGAGGTATGATCATCTCATGGTTCCGCACCATGTTGTTTCTCTATACAAAGACTATTCATTAAAATTGGGGAACTTGTCTGTGAACGAGTCCTTCCTTTTTTCTTTCAGGCACACACACACACACACACACACACACACACAGCACTGTTAGAGTTATCGTCTGCCGCTGTTATCTCCAATGCAGAATATCTCCTTGATAATGTACACAATGAATCAGTGTCCAGCGTGACTTACTGGAACTTGGCCATTGATGATGACCTCTTCGGCGAAGCGTACTTTAACGGGATTAGTCTTTAACTTGGCCTTTTTGGCTGCGCTGATGAATGCCGATTTCGGTGACTTTTAAGGGGAAAAACGAAGAAGAAGAGAAAAAAAGCAGAGATTTAAAAGACAGCCCCTCCGGTCTGAGATGAGTCATGTATCATTTCCTTGTCTGTGCTCGAATCAAGGACGTTTCCCTCTTGAAACACAACGACCTCCCATCTCTCTGCTCTTTGCCAATGTAATTAAGGTGGCACATTGTAACAGCACACGAGAAAAGAAACCCTCGCAGTTGTCGTGCTATTGAGCCGTCAGAGAAATACATGGTAAACAGAAATATGATGGTTTATAATATATATGGTTGATCCTTGTGGGAAATCAAACCTATATTTTCTAGCAAATATTTCAATCTGTACAAAAAAGGAATCATCATGAGAGCCAAACAAAACAATTAAATAAAATGCAACTTGACGAGTTGTTTGGATTGGGTTTTTACACATTTTGGGAAATGGCTAAATAATTGTCAGGTGTTTGGTCCCTGCTACACTGTATACTGTGTGTGGTTTTCTCTGAGCCCACACTGACACATTGGTCTATTTTTGTGAGGAAATTCAAGCATAATTCGTTCGTTTCAGGATCGATTTTAAGGTTCTCTTACTCATCTTTAAATGTCTTAACGGTCTTGGGCCTTCTTATTTATCTGACTTAATTTTACCATATCAACCCTCACGGACCCTGAGGTCTTCCGGCACTGGCCTTTTTATCGTACCACAAGTTAGATCAAAAACGCACGGGGAGGCGGCTTTTAGTTATTATGGCCCCCGTTTGTGGAACAGTCTGCCGGAAGACCTCAGGGCTGCAGAGACTGTTGATATTTTTAAAAAGAGGCTCAAGACGCACCTTTTTAATCATGCTTTTATTTGATTTTAACTGTTTATTTATTTTATTTATTTATTTAGTTATTTATTTATCTATCTTTTATTTTTTATTATTTTATTTTATGTTATTCCTGTCTTATGTTTTTATTACATATCTTATGTCTATGTTTTAGGTACATGTTTTAGTAATTACATTTCCACTGACTTATTACATGAACTGTAAACAAAGGCCAAATATATGCTCCTGGTGCTGTGTGTTCACCACCATCTGGTGCTCGGTGACGCCACTAAATGTTGGCAGGTGTTGGCAGGTTCATCTGAGGTTGTGCAAGGCTCTAACACCACAATATGAGAAAAGGACCAGCAATCGGACTCCATTTGAGCGAGCCTGGCTCTAACACACAGCTAAGGCACCGCTGATACAGAGCCAGCACAAAACCATATGGCGTGATTAACGACTTGCTTTCATAGATTCAGCTTCAATAATCGTCTCCAAACAGACGCAGAATATAATCGCTATCAGTTTCATTCTTAAAAAACACAACTTACTGGGTAGGGCTGGACTACAGTCAACAATATGGACTCCTTGCAGCTCCTGCAGGAGAGAAAGAAATCATTTTAAATGGAGTGGGAGGAACAGCATCAGTATACTGCATTCATATACTGTTAATGCAGTGACGCAGCTCATTCAAGGCCGCAGTGATTTAAACAGGTGGCTACTGTAATGTACCTTATCTATTCAGCTGAATTATTTGGTTTGTGTTTTAAAATACAAATAAATAGTATCGTGCAAATTATCTTGTTTTTCTTAATTTGGATCAGATTTTGTTTTTTATGTATTTAACTATCCAATCAAACACTGGAAAAATATAGGCACAGTGTGAGTTTGACAGTATAGTAATTTGCCAAAGTTGGACACTCCATGGATCCAAGGTTTACTTATGCTACAATCAACCTATTGGCTGTTTTTACCAAAAGTGTATTTCTAGTTTTAATTCACTTAGAGTATTTTTAGAGACCTGAATACAACAGAAAATGACAATTTCCAAAAAGGTAGATACATTATTTTCAAGCATTATTTAACAGGTCCAGCTGCAGGCAAGCGACACCTCGATGTGTTGTCATACCTGACAAGGTCAATAACCCTCTCTCTGGGCGCTGAGCTGACTGGCTCGTCATTAATCATGATGATCTCATCCCCTGGGAACAGTTTGCCTTCTGACGGACCCCCTGCCAACACACACCAAATAACAACTGTTATACTTACTCATACCTTTTTTTTCTTGATTTTCTTAGAAGCCTACATAGTTGCTCTAGGCTCAAACGAATTCTTAATCATTCAGTGATGTTATAAAAAAAAAAAAATCTGAGTCATCAAAGTCGAGCGTACAGCCTGTGAGCCTGTGTGCGGGTTTCCTCCTTCTTTTATCACTCTGTTTAAAGAGGATTTCATCTCATTTGGGGACTGTGTTGATAATGTCCAGGGATCTACTGCTTACTTACAGCTCCTAGCACTGCTGGTTCTCTTTACCTGGTGTGACTGAGCGTACCACCACAGGTTTTTCACTGCCTGCCACAAAGCCAAAGCCGAGCACTGGGTCTCGTCTCATCTCCACCTTCCGGGGCGCTGGTGGTACAAATTTGTCTCCTTCCAGACGAATCTCCTCAAGGGAGCTGCTGTGGGAGACGTGGCTGCAGGAATGAGAAAAAGAAGTTGCTTTCTGTTTTGTTTTTTTTTGCTATCATCTCCACTGGCTTATGGCGCATCACTGAAAAACATTTGATTTTGCATCAACAACTTTACAATGCAAATCCTTATTCAGATTATAAAAATGAGGCAACCAGTGCAGTGGTGCAAGTATAGATCATGTGGATGATGGCAAATCAGGTGCCATTGTTTTTATTCCCACATAGTAAATACAGTATTAACTTACAAAGACGCTGATGCAGATATCCTGTAGTGCTCATACTCTGATGTGGTATACATTACAAATGCCACGAATAACGATCGAGGAGGAAATTTGCAGTCTGAATGAGTTCTGCAATTGGCAGCTTGCTTTAAAGTGTCAACCTTATTTAAATCTTTATGCAGTTGCCCTGATCAGTGAATTTTTTTTTTGCAGAGATCCTCCTTGCCGCCCTCCCTGGCTGCAAAAGCAGCAGCAGCAGCAGCTCTGTATGGTGCCAACAATGTTGGTTAATTAAAGCTGTGGGCAGACTGTGTAATTCACAGTTATTCTTGACACATGCACTATTCACCGCTAAATACTAACAATTAATCTTTCATGGCACAAAGACGGCGAGATCTGTCAATTGCAAGCCCAATGCTATGGAACAAAAGCAACTGCAAGAGCAACAAGATGCTCAAAGATAAGTGATTGTCAACTGATATTTTGGGGGACGACTCAACAATTCATTCCCAGAGCAATAAACCAAAAAATGTCATCTATTATGTGAATGCACCGTAACATGCAGCTTCGACATAAATCAGTTTTTCCAGCTATTCTGTCTTTACTGGATAGATCAGTCCGGAACCACCAGTGAACCTTATTCCTGTGATAAACTCATATCCTCGTATTTTTTCCTTTAAAGTAATGGTTAACAAATGCCTTAAAAGTAATGTGCTGGTGATCAAAATGATAATACATGCTAATCTAGTATCTTCCACATTAATAGAATGCAGTGGCTAAAACGCATGTAATTTGCAATTAAGATACTCTCCTGTTTTTGATTAAAATTGCCTGCGTTTCAAGTCTTCAATCTGTGAGTTAGGTAACATTGTTTCCAATGGTGGGGTATAGTCATAGCGACACACAGAAACACAGGCTTTTGTATGTGCAAAGTAAAACGTACTGCAAAGATACGTTAGAATAATAGCCTTAATTATCCCATGTGTACAAGAGTTACCTGTGGTTATGCACACACAAGCTCTTGAAAATTAAGGAGATTTATGTCCTTTACTGTCAAATTAATATTAATTTAAAGTGTCGTATACTAACATACACTGCCATGTAGCTACCTAACAATGACTGTGCATAATTTCCCTCCTTTATTATCCTATATCTCTAAATACATTTTATCCTGGTGTGTCATTAGAGTTTCACTGTCTCAAGAATATGCCTCAGCCATTGTCTAAAAAAAAATTGTCATGTGCGTCAGTTTTGTCTCCGCAGACTATGTACAAATCACAACCATATGGACCTGTGCATTCAGGGAGAGTTGCTGTCTCCTTCCCTGCATGACCACCTGCTAAACATGGCTAGATTCTCATTATGCAGACAGCCATGCATCTAATGGTCCCTAATAATACCCATTTGCTGCAAGTGTAGCTCCACGAGGCTCTATACAGCAGTCACAAGCCACTCTGTGCTATACGGTTTAACAAAATGAACAAAGAAAGAGCAGCAAGAAATACTGATTCTTGCTGCCGCTGTTCAATAAACAATTTTAACTTCTTTTTTTTTTTTGGTCAATCATCAGAAGAAATATCCACTTATTTCTTTTTGTTCCTAAAAGGCTGCGTTGACACAACTTGGTTGATGCTCTGGAGTGGAAATACGACAATGCAGTCTGTTGTGATATTTTATATTATTATTAAGCAGCGTGGTGCATAACTTATAACATCAGGAAGCGTTCTTTATCACAAATTGTATCAGTGTATAGTACGGACAAGATACACTTGTGAAAACTGACTACAGATGAAGTTTGGACCTCTGTAATGCTTCCATTTTTATGGCTGGTATTTTGTATAGTAACAAAAAAATAACATGTGGGCGAGAGAGGGCAAAATTATTAAAATAGCTGTGTCACTCTCTCTTTTGAGCCACTGGCTTTTTCTTTACCAGGCGAAAGATGGAAATTGGTCTTTTTCTGTTAAACGTGGTCAACGTTTTGATGACGACATTTCAAGCAATGATTGAACCACTTTCCATTCCACTTTGACGTCTTTGTGCACAATGAATAGAGATTGCCATTCTGTCCAGTTCTGGGCAAAGGTCTGGCTCCGCCGTCATCATTTTGCAATAGAGAGACAAATCCACTGACTTGGTTGTATTTTTTTGCACCAATCACACATGTCTTGGTGAGCGCTATGCTCAGGATGCAGCAGCACTGCCGCCTGCTAATACAAGGACGCATATCAGTGATGTGTTTTTGTATGGCGGTCATTGTAATTAATTAGACTGATTCCCTGTAAAGAAATACAAAACAGTAAATGATCATATTATTATCATATTATAATATTATATTCTGATTATGTCATTGCAAAATCCAAATACTGACCAGATTTTGCATTTTGGTTTGTGGCATATTGTGTTGAGGCTATAGATTGTAACAGTATGTGAGCTACTATAAAAACACGGTACTGTAATATGGGTGAACCCTCATTGTACATGTGAAGCGCTCATTCTACCGAAAACACAAGGATTGATAGTCTCATGTTTTGAAACATAATCAGTGGCTTCTTCCAAAATCCTTGCAAAATCTTGCGTTTTGGTCCTTTAAATCGTGTGTCTCACACTGTAAATATTAAATGCCTTCTTGTTTATGCATGTGCTCCTGTCACGCTGACTCAACATGTGTTTCAGCGAGAAAAACAACAATGTGGCCTCACCACTCAGGAGACTTATACTCAGGTGGCCACTGACGGTCTCAGGAACATACTGTATTATACATTATATTTCATTATCCATGAGCCTCTCTCAAAGTTAGACGCTAGCTCCGGAGCCAAAACACCCTGCATGAACCGCCTCATCCAGAAACACTCTGCATCCAGCGCTCTCGCTGCTCCTTGCTTCTTATATAACTCCTCTGACATCACGCTTCTCGTGTTGTAACCCATGTGGAAAAGTGCTCACCTTCGACTGCACATAAACGAAATCTCAGATTTTTAAACTCGCATATTAAAACACAATGACGTGCACATTGGAACAGATCAGATTTCCAATCCTAATGGACTTTAAGTGGGAAGAAGAAATAACATGAACAAAAAACAATTGGGCAATGCAACGACACACACATTATCATATGGATGCAGCCAACGTTAAGAGGCAAAAGAAACGGCGGCCTAATCAACAGGACAGATGAACGTACTATGAAGCAGCAAAGCAGTTTTTTATTACCTGCCTGTGCAGATCTCCAGTAGCGTCAGTTACGAAGGATCAGTTACACTGATAACACTGACCCTCGCATCCTCTGAGGAACATGCAGCCTCTCACGTCAAAAAAAGTCCTTGCTCAGGTGAATCTCTTCCTCAGCACCAGCAGCACACACACTCTCAAAAGCTCTCTTCTGCATTTGGTAGACTGCATGAGGAGTATTGTGGGTGTGTGAGCGAGCGAGAGAGGGAGTGAGAGAGAGTAGGCAGTGGCAGAGAGTGCGCAGCAGTGGAGGGAACAGAGAATCAGTATTCTGAATGCACAGATGGAGACAGTGTGGAGGCAGTGACGTGGCGGGAATAATCACGGGTTGGCAAAGCATCTGAAACATCTGGGACAGAGTGGGCTCCCCCTTAGTCCCTGTAAACACAGGGCACTTACTTGATGTAGCAGTCACGCCCCTCTCTATTGGTGCCCATGTCCCATCCATTGGGGGGCCCCTGTGATGCACTCCAGGTCCCTGAAGGGGGCGGCCAGCCTGAGGATTTGGTCCTGTGGCTGCAGAACGAGGAAAGATGTGAAGCGCGGATCAAATATATTATCCTTTGTGGTTTCATTCAAACCTACTTGCATATCATCATCGAGCTTCAAGGTGATATACGCATAAAATAAATCAGATTTGGATTTTCCTATCCAAATATATGTAAATCATAATAAATGTATGTATGCTGCTTGAAATGATCCAACGCAACTGATAGAAGAAAAAAACAACATGTAATTCCAGTATGATGAACAGTGTCCCACAGCCACAGTTCACTCAGTGAATACAAATCCAATTAATTACGTAAGCTGGACGCCCAGGCGCAGTTGTCATGCCTCACTCTTGTGCGTCGAGAGGCATGAAATTGTTTTTATTTCGAGACGTCAGCACATTATTTTTAAAAGAAGCCCAGAGGGATTCTCTGATGAAGTCACTCTTTGATTTGCTCAGTGTCGAGATGATTGGATAAAGCACAGGAGAGGAGAACAGTTTACTGTGTGTGGCCTGCTGTGTGAACGGGAAGCCGATAGGAATCTCAGTTTCAGCTGCTTTTCTCATTTGCCAGCTAAATACAAATCTGCATAACGGTGCACATGTGCTACCAGTTGCAGGTAAGAGAACTGTGATTGGACCAGATGTTTTCATCTGACTCTTTGGACTGACTCTTCCTTGACTTCCCTCTATCTCAGTCCTCATTCAGTACATTATGTCACTTCAAAGCCTTGTCTGCCGTGTAACAGGGCTCTTGACATTCATTATTCAGAGCCCCTCTTTCTCTGCCTCTAAATGTTTGCCCAGTTTCTGTACAGCGGATAATAAACTGTGTGCAGTGCACACACGGCGACTCTGTATGCGTGTGTGCCGGTGTGGGCGTGTCCGTGAAGATACGTTGTCACGCGCCCATGCCATAAGAGATATGAATAAAATATTGCCATCACATCGACATCATGTATAATTATACAATACTTTAATAATCCATTTAGTGCGAGTGCTTGACCTGAAGTAAAGATTTAACGTCACCTAAACTAAAGAACAAAACACACCTGAGTGCTACTGGAAGCATTAAATCATAAATAATCGACAAACGAAGTAGCTTTGCTGATCATTGCTTATTTATTTTGTGCACCTACTTTTTTTAAAACTGGTCTCTGAACACAGGAAGCAATTTGATTTTTCACCCCCCCCAACACACACACACACACACTACATTGGTATGATCTCAGTGTTTCCACATGGATATGGATTTATCTGACCTGCAGGACATTAGCTGGGAGCAGGCCTCCAGAGTGTACAGATATATATAGAACACATTTCCTGTCGTTCAGATGATGTGTGTGGACACATCTGATACTGTTTGACACCTTTGGAGCCGTGTTCACCTCACTAATGAGACCCTGTTGTACCCTCCATATTGGATTCTGCGATTCATCTAACAGTCTGAGCGTGTTAACATGACCCACACATTTACACAGCTGAGTCACTAGATGGAATATAAAAAGGGTTAAAGGACTGCAGCATGTGAATGATATTTCTGTGAGATTATACCTTAAGCACTCTGATATTTGACATTTCTCTAAAGGACTATAACGTTATAAAGGATTTTGTACTTACTGCGGCCTCAACATAAGTTCGCGAACTGACAAATTGTCCCCCGAAATCCATTATCTCTCACCGGCCCCCGATGTAGATATTGCGATCTTTGATTTCTTTTGTGTGCAGGTGAGAGGTGCATCATGGCACTGAGCTGCAGCACAGCAGCTTAACAGAGGGGCTGAGCAGGTTCAGCCACCGGTGGACGGTGAAACCGATCTGCCTCGGCCAGCATTAATAAATGATGCCTGTGCAGTCACATCGCACTAAGTAATTGAGCATCAAGTGGGCAAGCCGTGCTGCACAATTCATGAACAGGTTACCCAAGAGTCAGAGTGAGGACAATGAAGACAAGAAGCTGGAAACATATTTCTGTTTTCAAATAATGGCTCTTTGGCTATAAATTGCACTAATATGACAAAACGCACAATAACTTTTTTTGTATGTTTTTTTAATTGAATTCAAAGAATGAATTCTACCCTTTTTTCCTAACGAGCATCAGTGTGACAACACAGTATCTTCATTTAGTGTGTCGGTGAACTGTCATCCAAATGAATAACAACAATAATAATAATAACAATAATAATGATGATAAATATTTGTGTACTTGTGCTGTCTGACACACTGGGGAAGATCATCTATCAGTCCTTCATAAAAACTGCATGAACCATGTGATCCTTGCTTTATCACTGTAGTTCACTTTCACCTTCATCCCCTTGGAATGAATGCAGGCTCTTACGGAGCACCTCGGCGTATTGTTAAGGCGGAACTCCTGTTAATTTAGGGAGCAACTCTGCATTATAGACGAGCCACACAGAACACATTCCAACGCACAGACACTCAAGTTAGTGTGAATTATTTAGCCAGTCTCCACGAGGCTTGGCTACGTGAAACCGTGCTCTGATGCAACATGCCTGCCATTACTAATGTCTACTACTTCCTTTTGCACTCCAGCTGTGACTGACATTTGCGTGCTGAAAGCAAGAGAACCAAACTCTGCATTCCATTATTGATTCGTATGTGAATGTTTCAGCACGTGATGGGTAAGAGACAGGGAGGCACAACCGAAAACTAATATTCAACTCAATTTTTGGTTGTCGTCAATAAAACATTACACATCACATTACTCTAACTAGTGGTGTGTGTGATTTAATATATAGGAGCAACATTTAATGGTCATATTTTTACTACAGTTGTCGCACCGTGACAATTAACAATACTTGTAATTTAAGGAAAATCAAAAACAGGGTTAATTAAAATGAAAATATGATACGCTTGAATCACCTGGATTCTGCGGATCAGTGAAAAAAAGTGACTCCATTCAAATTTCCGTATTACCGAAAATGGCTGGTTTTATGGTTATGGTTAAGCCGTGACACCGCTCTCGCTGCGCTGCTGAATTGAAGCGAGGCATTAGTGCAGAAATAGTCCGCTGATGCGATCGTGGTATGAAATGTGTGTGGAGACGGCAGATGAGATGACCATCACGTGGGAGGCGGCCGGGGGAGTGGAGCAGAGAAGAGGCACAGACAGAGAGGAACCTCGCTGATTGAAGGCCTTATTCCTCTGCTCCCCCTTTTTAGTCCGCGTCCATCCTGTTGAGCACATAAATGCACGGCCTCTTGTTTGAGACAACGTCTGCTTGACGTCTCTAACCACCACTTTGGCTCGAAACTCTTGGTCATCTTGGCAGCACAATAGCTCATGGTCCAATATACTCCCGTCACTTATTTACGTTTACATCGTCTGTGGTAAAGTGAGGCTCGACATGCAGTTACACATGATTTCATTTAGGTCATTTTGCACACTCACTCCTCTAAAAGAGTCTATTTTCCCCTATTTCTTGCTGAATATTGTGTTTCTGTTTGTCTTTTGAAGCACTGATATTGTTGCCATGGGCAACCACACCATCCTGAGCAGCTCTCTGGTGCCTCTGCATAGAAAGGTTTTGGTTAGTTAATCTCCTCTGGGTGGGAATGAAACAGCATCTGGGAGACAGCCCACCCTCCATGATCCCCCTGCTATTTTACAGTAAGCGGTCCTCAGTCTCCTGATGTTTCCAGTTCACCTGTTCAGCCGCTGTTTGAAACAGGACATTGTGCTACATTTCCAGGAAATAAAGTAAATAACAAACCAGAAGCATACATCCTTAGGTTAATGATCATTTTGTTTTCACAGTTTTTTAAAAAGATACAAAACTAATGAAAGATGATTGTGCTTTGGTTATTATTTTGGTTATTATGGCTCCATGGTGGTCTGAGTAAAACATTAACCAGATATACTACTGTAGACTTGGATTCTGCACCTCGTTGTGCTACTCACTGCTTTTATGCTAAAAGTGCTAAAGGACAGCGAGACCTCAAACACCAGCCAGCTGGCTCCCAGCTTCTGACCCTGAGCCATTTCTGATCCACTCTGCTCTTATCTTGAATGGCTCGCTATGACAGATCTTTTGGTCTGTGCGCCCCCTGATGAGGATTTAGACTAATCGGTGTGTGTGTCCAGATCTGACAAGTGATGGCCTGTGCAAAAAGTTGGCCATCGAAACATGTCAAACACTGGCTCACGCAAAAGCTCAGAGACAGAGAGAGGGAGGTCGGAATGAACAAAGCCAACAAGAAGCAGGAGCGGAATATTCTTGATTTAATTGTTCTTCCGCTTTATTCATTTCGAGGAAAAATCTCCCCCGTGCGATCCAACATGACGACTCACACATTTAATGAGCAACTCTTATACGAGGGGGGCTTTAAAAAAAAACAAACAGCTGCATTGACGTACAATAACAACTTTAGGCCAATCTGAATTATACATACAGAGCAAATGTGATAAGCAGTCACCTACACACACATATTCCAGCATCCACCACTGAATCACTGAATCAGCGACTGAGTGCTAATTGACACTTTCGACATAAATGTGCAACGTTCATGCTCATTATCGCCACAGCCGACAAACCTTTTGCAACACCCACAGGATGGAAGAAGAGTGTAACGGCGCGTCCATCAAAGTTCCACATAAAGATGGAACCCGAGCTGCTTAAACAACTCAAATGGCTCAAATTTGCTATATTTTAGGTTGTAGAAGACAGTGAGGGTGAGAGTTAGTTGTCTTCCAGTAAAGGACCGTGACGTGTGAAAATGCTTGGTCGTTTTAAACCCGGCAAAGACAGAAGACAACGAAAGCAGGAGCTTGGTTTTTGTCTCTGACTGCAAATGTTTCTGGGGGCGTCGCGAGGCAGGAGGATGAGACGAGGAGGGAAACGTTACTTCTCTTGTAGTGGATCTCTCTGTAAAATGTTTTATCAGCCTTAGCAAAAGAGTATACCGCTGACTTTAATTCTGGCTGGCAGCTGAGAGGGAGAAAACAATAAAACGCCACTGTAGCAGTGGTAACTCATAATCAGGCAGAGCACAGCAGCATGGCATTATTAACAGTGACAGGGTGCAGTGACGTTGGCGGTCCTCCGGAAGGTGCATCATTATCTAATTGAAAAGCAACATGCAACATCTTTTTTTTTTTTTGCAGGAATCTTACGCAAAGCAGCATTCAGTTGCAAACAGAAGAAAATAATATGAAAGTCATGTTTCAGTGCTGCTAAAGCTTCTCATCATATTTTTACACCGGGTGTCATTTTTATGTCAATAGCTAAAATTACAACCTGTTAATGATTCATAAATCAGATGTTTTTCACTTGGCTCATACAGTAACTGAATTAGTATGTCACATTTTTGATTGTGCGTTATCAACACCAGTGGTCTGTAGTGTCCCTGATGGAGCCAAATCCCCTGGGAGGATTACTGTTCACTGGGCCACATCAACTCAATCTAGCAGACCCATGGGTCTCTGCCCTGGAGATGAATTAATTCCTGTGGACTGTCGGTTTAATGTGTACTTCATATAACCTACAAAAAATCTCTCTCTTATATGCCGATGCCCCCCTCTATTTTATATTTATTATTATGATCTCAGCTGCTCTCCATCAGCTGACAAGTGTTCACCCTCCTGTTGTGGCCACATGTTAGCTTGACCACTCGTATGTTGTATGAGTCTACTGGTGTTCGATTACGACACAGTTATTTCTGTGTTTGAGGACGATTTACAACCCTTTGTCCTTTTACTGATCCGACTGAAAATCTGAAACAACTGGCAGGCTCTTTAGTGCAAAGACGTTTGTTTCGTGATATTACAAAATACTGAAAGCAACAACCCGCGACACACTCACTGCAGTGTTTCATACCTATATAGATATATATATGTGTATGAACTTACTGTAGATACAGACATGCAGATACGTAAACAGCATCAGCTTCTGCATCCACCCCCACCTCTATCTGCCACACTTGCTCATTCATTTCACATCACACATGACTGCACAACTTGCTCCCTTGAGCAATCAATAACTCAGCGTTTTTAATCAAACTGCCCCCCCCCCCCACCCCGTGTGGCTCTCTGAATCGTGCCATTGAAACATCCAACGCAGGCATATCATACACGGCGGCATCTGTCGGACTCACCCTGACAGCTTTGGCATCTTCACAAAGCTGAACACATCCATGTGTGCTGCAGACTGCAGTCAAACCCACAGCTTCACCATCTACTTCACTCTGGCTTCATTGTCCCACACTGTCTTTCGCAGCCGGGGGGGGGGATAAATAATTCAGGACAAAAAAGAAAAAAAAAAAAGAAAAGTGGAGCTTCCACAAGTCAGGTGGAGAGATTAGTCCTGTTGTCTGGGCTTCTGCATGACTGAGTGATTGCTTGTCCTCGCCTAAGCAGCGCAAATCCACAGTCCATGGGAAAGGCTCTGGCAGCACGGCTTCACCCGGTTACATCCTTCAAAGCGTGCCTCTCTGTTTGCTGTATTAAGCAGCCTTCATTTAATTTCCATCACGGCGGATGATGCGCGGGAGCCGCACAGTAACAGCAGCTCTGGAGAGTGGAGGCAGGGAGAGCCGGATCGAGGGGCAGAGGCGGGGAGGGAGGGACTGGGGTGGCGATGGTGGCGGTGGGAGATGAGAGTGGAGGGGAGAGGAGGAATGTGCCAAGATGTTGTGTATGTGTGTATGTGTGTGTGTTTGGTTAGAAAGGGCCACTGGAATTGCTACTAAAGGAGGCAGCCAGCTTCCAAGAATTCCCCAAAGGATAATCTCATCAATCGCCCGGTGTTTTTCGAGGAAAGCAAGGAAGGGTTGAAAAGGATAAAGAGATGTAACGACAGAGACACGCGTTGCAAGCAGAACGCGACAGAGGAGCAGGGAGAGTAGCTGGAGAGACAGGAGGAGACCTAATGTGGCCCCTCCCCAGCTGAGGTCCCTGCCTCACAGCTGCACAGCTTCACATTAGGATGCTCCCACTGTACACTGCATTTGTTTTGACCTTTCAAAGCAGTTCAGAGGCCATATGTTTTCTCTCAATGGGAACATTCAGGAGAGGCAACTCACCCAACCCCAAACAATCACTGTGACGATGCAATGAGTTTAAACAGAGGAACTGGAAAGGGAAAAAGGTTTGTGCGACCAGTCAGTGCTGCGACGCACACTGCTCGAAGTAGCCGGCGTGCTATCAGATGCTCCAGGCATGCAATTTGCTCTGTGATATTTCACAGAGATTGAAATAAATGTAAATATTGTTCTCCATCTCGTTGGAGACGCAGGGCCCTTTCAGCACCTGTGAGATCCTACACCTCACGTCGCTGTTTGGAATGTTGATAAATGAGCAGGAGATTCCTTAGACCTATAATGAGGCGAAAGATAACTCCAGCAACATCACATTTCCAGATGACGAATCACCTCGGGCCAATTATCCCTAAAAGGAAGGACCTGCTGTCATAAATAAAGCACCACAAACACCGCCAAGTGACAATTAGCCTCATCTCAGATCTGAAGAGGTTTGATATTTCATGTGGTTTTAACAAAGGGAAGTTATCGCAGAAATAAAAACAGTTTATCCCAATCTGTGATGTGCCCACAGGAAACGCAGCCAAAACAGGCTAACATCAGATATACTCAGTAAACAGCATGTGGTCCATTTATTAAAGCTAGTGTTTCAATACTGCCATTTACTCTAATGATTAAAATAAAAAATAATTCTAGATTGCATATGTGCACCAACATGCTGCAACTTAAAACAGGTGAAATGGAAATAATCCCCGACTCATGGAGAACTCAGATTGAATCCCTGCTGGTAGTTTGACAGAATGACAGACACCCCAATCAATAAAAACCTCAGGTAGAAATAAATGAAGACAAACACACAGAATGCAAAGTGCTTGTTGGGGGATTTCAAGCCACCGTTTGCAACTGCTGTAACAGTCAAGCAGCAGCCGTCCTATATTTACAGTTAATGCCACGACGTGTAAGGCTCTGCAGGGTGATTCAGTGTGCCTTTGCTGAGAGTGATCCATGCAGTAAAGAATGTTGTCACTTCCACTCAGGGTCAGGCTCAGATTTGCTTGCAGCCTTGTACAACATAAAGTGAGACAGGTAAAAGGGTTTGTCTGGACATTTTTGAACATGTCATCTGATCCAACTCTTAAATTAAAGTGCAATCAGTACAAACAGATTGAGATTTTCTTGATGAGCACAGGGATCATGTCTGTCAACTTGCTTCCAATGCAACCACTGAGTGCCGTGGTGGAAGGATTGAGAGACTCAGCATATTTTGGACTGTTGTGTTTGTCCATTTGGGCTTTTTGGCCCAGAGGCAAAGCATATTAGGGTCAGACGGAAGCGAAATCTAAGTCGACTATGTCTGTAGCTTTGACCGCTAAACGTCTGCTGTCCTGCTGATCCACAGCTCTCATCTCTCTGGGTTTGAGTTGATTTCAGAATTGATTTGATTGTCTGGCACATTTGGCACATTTGGTCACTTATAAGCCACCATATTTTTCAAAACCTGTCTTTGGATCAACAATGTTATTTGACTTAAACTAGAGAACATAATAAAGTGCTCATTGAATTACTAAACTAGCACAGGACATAATAGATTGTAAACTATAGATTGTAAACTATAGATTGTGAGGCTCTGTAAACACGTCCATGCAGCAGGGATGTGACTTGTAGCTTATACTGCCCTCTCAACCCAAGTATAGTGACCCCTGACCTCATCCACATGTGTATCAGTGTGGCCACTGCAGCAAATTGCCCTCAGAAACTACACATAGCAGTCGTATACGTTGCGCTTGTTTGTTTGTGGGCCAACATTTATCCGCCTGTGAGACCAAAACCTCAACTTTTCCAATCTGCTACGCTAATTATGCCTGTGCCACCACTGATTTATTCAGTGAATTAAACAGCTTTTAGTAGGGAGGTTCAGAGATCTGAATAGTGTTTTGCCATGAATATTCAGTGGTCTGAATAATTGGGAGAATGAGGTAAAGCGTTATGTTTTGAAAGATTACAGATGTGGTTTGCCAGTTTCACGACACCTGCTGATAACGTTCAGAGTCCCACTGCAACACTGTATCCTCATCTGCGTGTCCTGTTGCATGCAGGTAATTCAACGTGGCTATGTGAGTTATTGACAGGTCTCGCTGGGTCCACTAATGCATCCATCCATCCATCCATCCATCCATCCATCCATCTATCCTTAGGATAGAGCTTAGGGTAGGTGTAATTGGCCCGGGTATCATCATAATATAATATAATATAATATAATATAATATAATATAATATAATATAATATAATATAATATAATATAATATAATATAATATAATATAATATAATATAATATAATATAATATAATATAATATAATATAATATAATATAATATAATATAATATAATATAATATAATATAATATAATATAATATAATATAATATAATATAATATAATATAATATAATATAATATAATATAATATAATATAATATAATATAATATAATATAATATAATATAATATAATATAATATAATATAATATAATATAATATAATATAATATAATATAATATAATATAATATAATATAATATAATATAATATAATATAATATAATATAATATAATATAATATAATATAATATAATATAATATAATATAATATAATATAATATAATATAATATAATATAATATAATATAATATAATATAATATAATATAATATAATATAATATAATATAATATAATATAATATAATATAATATAATATAATATAATATAATATAATATAATATAATATAATATAATATAATATAATATAATATAATATAATATAATATAATATAATATAATATAATATAATATAATATAATATAATATAATATAATATAATATAATATAATATAATATAATATAATATAATATAATATAATATAATATAATATAATATAATATAATATAATATAATATAATATAATATAATATAATATAATATAATATAATATAATATAATATAATATAATATAATATAATATAATATAATATAATATAATATAATATAATATAATATAATATAATATAATATAATATAATATCCAACCTAATGTACAACATGTTGCTCTAACTAGCAGCTGTTCCCAATTAACTATCTCTCCATTCCACACAAAGTAGCTTTCTGATATATATATATATATATATTTGATATTTCAATATCTTTAGAAAATCTGTGTTATTGGTTGACTTTGTGATAACAGTGTAAAATGTGAAAAGGGGTGACTCATAGCCTTGACTCGTCATGGCTGAATCAGGTTCGACACATTTAGCAGCTAGCTACAGAACATAATGGAGTAGTCACAATGGGAAGAGCTGGGTTTTTCCATTAGGGACGGTGATGACCAACAGCAGAGAGAATGAATACTGGTGTACATGCATTGAGTGGCCAGTAACGCAACCCCAAAATGAGAGACAAATAGCTACAGATGTTGGATTACGTCCATAAATTACTGTAACTAAGGTGCAAAGATGTAAAACGCCTGTCATTTCCAAAAGATCTCTCAGTCTGTGGTCCAATAATGAAGAGCCAACTTCATTATTGTGATGCTTTGATAAGGAGTCAGTCAGTGTCATTACAACAAAAACACACAATACAAACAAAATAAATTCTATTGTTTTCCAACCATCAACTGAGCCGACCATTGTGATGATCGATGTAGGTCTGAGGTGAAAACCAAAAACCCCTTGACAGCTGTTTAAAATGAGCCCTGACTGACTTGAGCGCACCACGCTACAGCAAACTACTCACTGAATGACAGTGAAGACGCCAACTTCATTGTCTTCGGGGTCCATTGCTGGTGACGATTGTGTAATGTAGCGCTCAGTTTTTTCCTCACTAGGCCTCTTTAGTCTCGTTCACTGTTGCATGGTCCCTTCCTCTCTTCTGGCTCCTGCTTGATTTTGGGCTTCCATAGGCGGCTGAGCTTGTCTGACTAAGGCATTCAGGTTATGATCACATACAGTGTCCGAGTGAGTGGCCAGTGCCGTGGGGGAGGAGACTGAGCTTGTCCCTTCTGCCTCAGTAATGAAACAACATCACATTACGGGCCAGTGCGTCAGGAAACACAGAGGGATCAATGCTGAACAGCTGCACCACAATAGGTTGCTGTGCTTGTTAAGGCTGCCCCAATGAACAAAGCGCCCATAGACAAAAAAAAAACACAAACGGGTTTGGATGAAATTCACCTGTAGTGTTTTCACATCTCATCTCGAGTCCACTGGTCACAGCAAAAGAGTCAAAACGTTTTGTGGTTTCCCTTCATCTTGATGGTGTTATTAACATCATTCCGAGACGTAACCCAAATTTCAGTATTTGGAATACTGAATCTGATTCCTGTAAGAGTCATTTTGAAATGGCATGTGTTTTATTATCCATGGGAGCTTAAAAATTAAGCTTCAACCATAATCCAGACCGTATCGCTATCTGCCTGCCAACTGTCACCCTTAACAGAGCCAAATGTATGTCCCATATATATAAGCCGTGGAAACAGACCCTAACCTGAATGTTCTCTAGTAACACTAGTTATTGTATGTGCGTGTTTTAATACACATATATTGTCAAATCATGTGTCATGTGATAGTTTTTATGTCATAAATATGATATATTTTGATTTTACATGCATATATTTTTAATTTCAGGGCATTCTCACATGAAGTCATGGCACTTTAACGTCACAGTCAAGCTCACGCTGTATGATGCCATGCAGACTCATTCATGCATGAACGGCATACACAGTCTTCCATTAGGTATGAACTGCAGCACGTGTCTTGGAGCAAGTGGAGCTGCTTGCGTAACACATCCCAAGCCAGATACACACAGCAAGCTATTACAACCAAACACTCAGCTTCATATATTACGACAAGAAAATACAAGCAAGCATGTTTTGGTCAAAACGTCATGGCCCCATGTAATCAGCAGGTCCTGGAAGATGAATATTGTGCACGCACTTTCACTTCTTGAATGGAACACTGGGGTTAAAGTGGACCAAAGCAGAGCTTTGAGCGTAACACTGTTCATGAATCCATTCAATCATGTGGCCCAACACTTGCCCCTGGGCCTTCAGCGCACTGCATCAGTGGCCTGTTTTTTTTTTTTCCGTGACACACAGGCCACAGCACTTATGGTCTTGCAGATTGCAATAACCCTGCACATATTAAGGATCCCAGTTCGCACGTTGTCTTGGGGTCACAACAGTGATGATCTAAGCTGATGATGACGGGCAGTGTGTGTTCTCAGACTTTAATGTGCTGTTCACTGTGTGTGAGCGCATGGCTCATTAGTTTCCCCAGAACAATGTAAAGCTGGATGCTACTTTGTAAACCGCTCCGACAGCTTACACGCTGAAACTGCTACGAATTGCGAAATGATTAGTAAAGTACACTTAAGAGCACATTTTCCAGGACTGGGGAAAATATGCCACAAACAGCAAAAGCAATGAGTGCATTTCACATGCAAAATAGATAGGAAAATGCAAAACAAGCTGATTCTCAGTCCATCAGTAAAGACGCGCGCCTCTCATAATAACAGCGAAAGTGACTTCTTTTTCGTTACTTTATGGTGCAGAACAAACAGTAGATGCAGTGATTTGCATAAAATGATGGGAGTCGCTCCATGCAGAACAGGAAGACTCATCATAATATAATAAGAGCTACTGCTTGGCCCTCACTAAAGGTTATTCACGTATTTGTAAAAGATGTCGACTGCATTCATTCCACTAATGTGATTTGCAAATCTAAATCAAGATCGTTATCTTTTGTGCCACCGCAGAAGAATGCCAAACAGGTCATTAATCATAATTAATTAAACAAGTTGGAAAGGAGTTGGACGGAGACCTTGCTCTCATTAAAGTCTGAAAGGTGTTCTTGCTGTTAAATCAAACAGTCACATTAAAGTGCACTATTTAATGAAACGGCTTTTTGAGAAATACAGCCCTCATTATATTTTCTTGGATCGGTTGAACGCAGCACTAAAGAATCCTAACAAGCATTAAAAACAGCCGTCCCAGTAATTCTGTAAATAAAATCAGACCATGAACAGGAAGTACGCAGAAGTCGATGAGATCCCAGGATATCGCATTCCTCAAATCAGACAGCCACTCTCATGTCAACACACTACACAAGCTCCTCCCTGCTGCCCTGGGAGGATAGGATTCACAGCATCCAGCAATTATCTGTAATGTGGGAGAAAAATCAATGTGCCCGTGGACAGCTGCTAAGGTCACCATGCCGACGTCACTAGAATCAGAAACGCTGCGCGGCTGCAAGCTAGGCTTCAAGCCTATCAGCCGTGATCTGTGAGAACACACATCATTTGTAATGCTGTGGATCGTGGTGACTATTAGCCTGACGATATGGAAAGTAATTGAATTTAAGTTTTTCCCCTGTGATCATGGTACAAATGGAAAATGTATCACTGATTTCAGTCATCCGCGAAGTCAAAGCTGTCATTTCACAAAAGCGTCCCAGTTGCTTTTGTTATTTATATACCTCATCTTTGAAGAAACAATACTACTTTGCAGTTGTTTTATATTTTACAGTTTTAATATATTTACATTTTGTATAGTAGTTTTATTCTGATTCATAAAGAAACTAAAATTCCAGAGTAAAACGAGTTCACATTACTGATGTAATGTGTGAAACATATACTGATGCAGTAATAGATAATAGGTGATATTTTATTCAAACATAAACATAACGTACCAGTGGGTGCAGGGCACATTTTAACCTTGACTATCATAAATCGGCACTGAACATCTCTGTTGTCCGTCATTCTGAAATGTGCTGGGACATTTCAGAATGATGGAAGAGGAACAGAAGAAGAGGAACAGACTCAGAGGAACAGAGGAACAGACTCAGACTCACCTCTGCTGCGCCTGGTTTTTGTCCATATTACTACCAACGCAAATTTCATTCTCGCTCGTATGGTCAATTTCCATGTCTCGTCTCTCAGGTGGACAATCGCAACTGAAGCTAATAGAGGGCAGGCTTTGAGTGTGCCGTCTCTGTGGGCGAGAGCATCCCGGCCGCACCGCCTGGGGAGGGGAGGCCTCCTCGAGACTTTGATAGTCTGGTGTAAATTCTACTAACGGCAAGGGGATATTGAGAAGAATGAAAAATCGATACCTTGTGGCCAGTAATGTTTGAAGGATGAGGCTGAGTGGAAATGCGAGATGGCATGGCCTTGCCCTGATGCAGGGACTGCTTCTCTAAGTGGTTAATCAAATGCTTGTCTGACATCTAGATTGCATTTTCCCCTCGCCATTACTCCCATTTTCCCCCTTCGCCGTACAGATGATGCGCTATCAAATGTAGGAGATGGTAATCAGAGTCATAATAGCAGTCTCCAATCTGATAGAGCTGCTTTACTAAAGATGTTTAAAACGCTGAGTTTGGCTTAAGCTCTCAGCTTTCAGAAGATAAATGTCATGTGTTTCACTTCTGCATCAGACGCATCACCAATGGGGTGGCATGGGTGTGTGTATGTGTGTGTGTGTGTGGGTGGTGTTAGGTGGCATGCATAAGAAATGGAAATTTACAGCTCAACAATCAAATTGCATTTCCTGTCAATATAGTGAGTCTTTTACTGCTACAATTGAACTTGGTTAATACGAGTCGTTTCTCTATATATATATCTGCACTACACACAAACAAATGTGTGCCATAAAATGTCAGATTATGTCGTTAAAGCTGTATTATTGAATGTTCATGACTCCATAATTCAGTGTGCTAAATGTGTGCTAAACAGTGCACCAGCACAGACAAGTGACAGAGAGGTGACACTGCATAACATCAGGGCTAGGCCAAGCCATGCTAATAAGAAATTCATCATTTTTTTGTATAGTAATGATGGGATCTTATGAACTTTCAGCAGACGCCTGCACCATTGTTGTATTAAATTACTTTATATTGTACAGGTAATTCTGCTTTATGGTATTCTGCCCCCAGACACACTGCAAACCAGAGCCTTCAATGTATCTGTCACAATAAGTAAACTGTACACAAATTTGCATGATACAAGCATCAAATATGTAGAAAGCTGCTGCTGATTGCATTTCAATTAGCACCTACTGAAATGATTATGTCTATATTGATTATTTGTGAGTGACAGCAACTGTTTTGCTGTGTAACAGTCGATTTGTGGATATATAAGTGACCGTACTTCTGGAAATGACCCTATGCAGACATATTGTCAGAATTTAGAAAAAATGTGTATACTTAGTACAAAGTTTTTTTTTTACTGTTAAATCAAAATATCACATAGCAAATCTGGAGTCGTTACATTATATTTTCAAGTAGAAACAGAATACTGTATAATATATCTAATTACATAGGATATGTGTGACATTAAGGGGTTAACAGGAACCTGGTTGATCGTGCTTTTTCCACCCAAGTTAATCAATAGCATTACAACATGGGTGCTTTTACCGCCATCTAGCGGCCACACTCTACTCTTTTTTTTTTTTTACTTGTAGAAGATCCTGTCAGCTCCTGCAATGCTGACTCACCCACACGAGTCTTCCCTTTATGTCCTTTACCTGTTACCAATAAATTATTAATAACAGAACAGCAGAGTCCCAGTTAAAAATCTGGAAAAGGATTTTTCAAACGTAATAGTAACACAAGCTCCTAAAAAAAGTCATTTCGGTCAACGGCACAACTGTTACAAAGCTTTTTGCTCCTCATATTCTCATCACAGGTCTTAGCCTTGGAAGAGCCAGTATAAAACCATATAAATTCTACTAGCAAGTCTGTTTTACAACCTCCCTCAAAATCCAATAGAGCTGACCTAATAAATCATCAAGAACAAATATTACCTGCTCCAGAATCCCCAGAACCCTTTGCGGTTCCAGGGAGACACCAATCCAAAACAGTGCTTCCTTCCAGCAGGCTACTCAATCCAGACCTCATTATATTTCTACTGTATAATATTGCACTGTGAAGTAAAGTGCCCCTTGGAAAGCTGCTTTGCTGATCAAGGAGGCAATTATCCATCACATTTGGAAAAATGAATTATATATTTCTGATTACATGGCCAACTTATAGGACCTGTGTGCACCAAACATCACCTCTGACATCCATCGTAAGATCGCACTGGTTAAGGTTGTACTTATCACTGAGAGAAGACAGTGCAGGAAGCCTGATGAGACTCTGCTAGGACTCTTACTCCAAACGCCAGCACCACCAAATAAGTGGATCAAAAGCAAAGCCGACCTCTTATCACCACTTCCCCTGTCTGTTTGGTGGGCTCCGGTATCTGATGAACCCTTATCGTGACCATACAGTGCTGGTTCACATGTCACGTTATCGCGCAGGTCCCTTCCCGGGGGCTCCCACAGGAAGACTCTTTTCCCAGGGCACTGCTGAGTATCTCAACTGGCCTGCAGTGAGGAAACGAAATGCAGTGCGGTCGGGAGGGGGAGTGGGCACGGTCTGTTCAGTGTTTCTATCACTGCGAAGTGTCCATACAGCAGTCAGGGGCAAAAACGTATAAAAGGTCCATTTGAAAACAAAAGTTTTTTGCTGAAGTTGGTTGGATTTAAGAAGTCATTTCCCCCAACAAATCCTAACCTGACCCAAACCCCAAAAAATTGTATTGTGTGTGTGTGTGTGTGTGTGTGTGTGTGTGTGTGTGTGTGTGTGTGTGTGTGTTAATGACCACTAATGGTTTAGTATAACTTATCTTGTCTAGTGGCCTTATTTTTTCCAATGTTGTTTTTGTTGTTGTGTCTTCACTACTTGAATGAGTTAATTACCTGTGCGCGCGCTCTGACGGTGTAAATAATGAAATAACCCTTGTAAAGGGAAGACGCCTCATTAAGGACTTCATGTGTCTTTCCTCGTCGTTTACAGTCGTAGTTCAGAGTGTGACGAGAGGAACTGAGGCTCTGAGTCACGCCGTGTGTGCGCGCGTGTGTGTGTGTGTGTGTGGGGGGGGGGGGGGGGGGG
>JAFBJQ010000240.1:890706-949745 GCA_016785345.1 Trinectes maculatus
GGGGGGGGGGGGGGGGGGGGGGGGGGGGCGGTGACGGTGAAAGGGGACCGCGGCGCCTATTTCATAACACTAGGCAGGGTAAAGCGCGTGGGACCTGCCGCTCGTGCCGCTGCTGCGGTGGTTCGTCGCTGATCCCTCTCCTCCTCTGGACTCTGCGACAGAGACATGCGCGTCCACAGCGTCTGCTCCTCCTCATCCACAGCCTGAGCCGCTAGAGGAGCCATGTCCGCGCAGGGGCTGCTGAGCAGCGTCTTCTCCTGCTCCCTCAGCCCCAAAACCATCTCCAAGCGCCGGCTGAGGCAGACCAGGAGCCTGGACTCGGCGCTGATGCGACACTGCGGCTCGGAAGCCGAGGAGTCTTCGCATAAGGTCAGTGACCCGAGGACTTCCGGTGAGCGAATCTACCTGTTTCCGCACGTGTTAATAAATAAACTTTGTTATTTACAACTTGATTTGGTCCATCCGGTGTCGTAGTCAGATCAGGTCGCAGTGACAATAAGTTTTACTAGAATTAGACTCTGATGGGTTTTAACAGACTGAGGAATGTTTACCGTTGTTATTATGTTTTTATTATTATTATTATTTACATATACGGAATGCTCCTTTAACGAATTAAACTACACAGCCTCTGCAGCTCAGTATCCAGACTGCGGAAGTGGGTGGGGTGTTGCAGATGATCTGTCATTATTGTCCCTCAAACCTTAAAGCACATTTTAAACTTTGATTGCTGCACTTTTACCACACTCACTTTCAGCAACTGTTTTATTCCCTCAGCCGGGGAATGAATTAAAACAAATGGAAAACTTGTTCTTCCATGATTTCAACATCACTAAGTCTGTGACTAAGAGGACACACACTGTGTGTGTGTGTGTGTGGACACTTTGTAGTTGTGAGGCTGCAGCCCTCGTCACTCGACGTGATTCAGCTCCTTCCGTTGGCTGGAGTTGATGTCAGCAGAGAGCTTTGCTTGTTCTGACTTGTTGATGTCCGCTCTGTCACATTTGGGAATTGTTTCTCAATCAAGGAAGAAAAAAATCTCACATAAAAACGTTTTTCAGTGACGTAGAAACGGTGGTGATGGTGGTGATGGGTGTTGGTTTGGTGATTTGTCAAGCTGCCATCACGCTCACATGTGCTTTGTGGCTCTGCAAAACCACAACTCATGTTTTATTTAGATTTTTTTGCTGAAAGCTTACGTCATTCAAAACTATTTGGTTTAGATAAAAAGTCATTTATAAGAAACCCATATGATTTGTTTATCAAATGTATCCCTAATGTACAAGCACTGTCTTAAGTGAAATGAAAAAAAACTCACATGCGTTATTAGACTTGATAAAAATAGTACATAACTTAATAAGATGATGCCTTAGTGGGCTGCATCTTAAATAATAATAATAATAATAAAAATAATAGCGAGGGAACTATTCAAATACAGTTTGAATTTAACTTTCACAACAGTTGCCATTTTCATATTTTTCGTTTGAGATGGATATATTTTCGATTTATTATATTTAGTCAGGACACATGTTCATAATTTGAGCCAATCTGTACTGCTGCACTTAGGCTGGTCCTCATGGTAACACTGTTTGTTTAGTATAATGGAAATGTATTACAGATGTGACATTATAATGAGCCTGTAATGAATACCAGGTATCTGTTCTCCCTTCTAGTCACCGGGTCCTGCAGCCGGAGCCTTTTTGAAATGTAATCACAGTAAATCTGAATAAGTCGATTCACGTTGGATGCAGCTCAGTGTCGGAGAGAGGATATTTCATATGATTTATATCTGTGGGGAAAGCATGTGCTCTGCCCACACCATTATGCTCAGAGAGTCGCATTGTTTACCAAGTGTTGTGGAGCAGAACACATTTGAACCACACCGCAGATACCGACCTCAGTTACATAACAGAAACTGTTAGAGATGTTGTCATCGCTAACTGTTGATTTACTTAGAGGTTCAGGACCAAAAAGTTGAGCTGCGGTGTCCTGGGTGTGAGATCTCTCCCGGAGACTCACATGACCAGGCTGTTGGCTTACACTGACACTAAGTAAATGCAGCCCTCGCTGTAATGAAAGGCATAGCCTGGCTGTGCAAATATCCTACTAGCTGCTCATTCAGAGACAATAGTGTCTAAGATACAGTCACAGTAAACATGGGTGAAGTCAGGTCGACAGTATTTTGCCCTCTGCAAAAAAATACTAGTACCCAGCTGCCCCAGCTGCGCCCTACATGAGCATCCCTTTACGACATGTATGGTATGCCCTGCAACTGCCCTGCTTGTTCAAATGCATACCAGGGTTCCAGGGCTTGTTTATGATAACTTTGTAATCAGTTTATGTGGTTGATGTAAACGCTTCATGATCAGAAAGAGGTAGCCCATCTAATCCTGCATCCTCCATTGTTTAAAAAAAAAAAGAAAAGCAGCGACATTGTATCATATTTTTTTAAACAACTTTATATTTTCCATAGTTTCCTGAGTGTCGCTGCGCTCTATTAGAAGTGTAGTCACCCGGGGTCTTAGCAGTCTGAGCTGGGATGAAAAGCAGAGCCATCTGGTTTACATGAAGAACGCCTCAACTCCTTTCTCCCCGCGCAAACAGCATGACCCGATCCCTGGCTACTCTCCCGCCGGCGCATATTTCTTCCCACAGGAGACTGTCCGTTTGTGTGGCATGGAACTGAACCTGCTGGCTGGCTAATGCAGCGCCGCAGCATCCAGTCTGTGTCTGGTTATAGTGAAATTACACAGTGACTTGGATGTAAACACAGGTGTAAATAATTGTTCCGAGCACCTTTTGTAGGATTATATAACTGACATACTGTACATGATCTGCCTATAAGTCAGGGGGAATTCATTTAAGGTTACAAAATGTTAAATAAGCTCGTGGAGCAAAGTTATGCGAGTGGACAGGTTTGGTTATCGTATGAGGGATGTTTGTTTTTAACATATCGCCGGATCATTCAATCCAGACCTACTGTGTTCACCGTCCTGTATCATAACAGTCGGTATCATTACTCCACTGTGTTTAATGTCTGTGATGCATAACTCGTAACAGTCACGTTTTTGATTCACTTAAGATGATTTGGTGTTCCATTTTGCGTTGCCATCAGAGGGTCCTCTGGATATGAACATTTATTGAAAATATTGAATTTTGGTTAAATCCAGGTTGTAAAAACCCAGTTTAATAACTGACTCAGGCTTTTTCTCTCTTTTGCCGCTGTCTGCTCTAATAGCATCCTCATGGAATTTGGTCTGTGGGAGACGAAGCCTTCGAAACAACCCCAGGCAGCGTGTCATGTAATCATCATTCATTTGGTATAATGCAAAACACTGTAGAGAAATACTTGGAAGTAACTTTAAACAGCCCGATCAGGCGCAACTTTAGAACCCAGTCTGTCTCTGTGAGCTCAGATTTCTCAAAGGAAGCTGGTAACATGCAGGAAACATTAAAGCGAGTCATTCATCACTCTGTGGCCGTGATGCAGAAACCTAATTAGGACATTAATCACTGATAACGCTCCTTATATTGATCAAATGTCGGACAGGAATACGTTTATGCTCTAATTTAATATGCTAGTAAGCAAAGTGGCAAGCTCAATTATGAAATAGAAATATAAAATGTTACAAACCTCAGAGTGTCATAAAATATATTGTCCCACTACTCCTTTAACATAAGTGAGTAATACTGAAGGTGGCATATACAGTAGATAGTTAGATGAGCGCTTGTTATCAGGCTGTATCTGTGAGCATATGTGGGCTGTGGATTGGATTTAAGCTGAACGACTGGGGAGTATCTCCTCATAATGTGGGTCACCACCTGAGATATCATGTATTATTAATTAATTCTTTATAAGTAATAAAGATGTGCTAATTTTTGCAGTACATTACCATGAAAGCAGTTTAAATGCGGATACACTTGCGTGAAACAGTCAGTGCACTCTACAGATTGCATACTGATTTATTAAGAGCAGGAAGTGCGTGTTGTTTACAAGTTTTAAAGGACTATTCGGCGTTATTTTGTCAAATCTTTCTCACACACACACGGCTGTTTTGCTGCAAAAGTGTCAGTACGCTGAGTCGAAAGGAAGCAGAAAATGCTGTTTTTTAAAGCCTGAATTCAGGATACAGCAGTAATTAAACAAACAGCAGGGCCAGGGTGCAGGGGCTTTTTTGTGAAAGTTTTTCCCATGATGCCCCATTGATTGACTTCCTGAGCTCTGAGGTGTATTCATCTCCTCACTGGATCTTGCTCGAGTGTGTTTGACTGGTGCAATCTGAACTTTCAATCGAGCTTTATTGTATGAAGTACCTTGCACATTTCCTCTCATTGTTTCCCTGGTCCCTTCAAAACCTTGGTGTTAATTCACTAAAACACAGTGAGTGTGTTTCAATGAGTTATCGTTATATTCAGCAAATAATGATTATCATTATTAAAAGTCTTTTCTTTTTACATATTTCAGTGAGTGAATATTTTTATTGATGTAAATCTTTTTTAAAAATTCAGAAGGCTCATGTTGCCCCAGAGAGGTAAATTTGGTATTTTATTATTTTACTTTTCTTATTACAACATTATACATTATGACAACATTATAACTTATTAAAACTTATTCCAACATTATTACTGTAACAACCACTTTTACTGGTTTATGTGTTTTTCCGTTCACATATCCATCCCCTGACTATTGCAATACAGAATACATTTTAGATAAGCCCGGTACAGAATGTACACTCCAATGTCATGTCTGGACATGACATTAATAGACTCGGGTCTATTATTATGATGAAAAAGCTAAAGGGGGTTTACATTAACATTCTGTTCACGCTACTTGAAATTCCGAGTAGCAAAAAAGCAATAAATGGTCGCATGACGTAACTTCGCTGATGGAGTGACAGTGTGGGAACCTGGGTCACTATCACATCAGATATGCAGAAAATTTCCTTTCCCATATGCTGGCAGCGGAGGAATGCTTAGACGACCGGAAACATGACAGGCCCTTTGCATTTAATGTGAATTGCAGTACAGGGAACTGCATACGAAACACTGTTTCCTCTTAATTTCCTTTATTATAAATAGTGTTTATATACAAAGAGCAATGTGAAATCATCTTTTTATGATGGAATAATATAATAATAATAATAATAGAGAAGAGTTTAGAGTGCAGTTATAGCTTGTTGTAGGGTACTGAGTATATTGGTTGAATACCTCACAGCTGATAAATTCGATGGATCAGCCACATGATGTTTATTACCTGACTGGGTCCAGGCCAGGGACCACTGCCTTTGCACAGTAAACAAATAGCTGAAGAAAACGTGGTTTGTCTTCTCACATTCTTTGTATGTGTTTATAAAGTGTTTCATGTGGACCAGTAAAAAGTGAGCTACTGTAGCACGGTGCTAACTCTGATTTAAAGTGAGTGAGACACTTTACTGTAAGATAATGAGTTACTAAGCCTCTTTGGAACATGGCTCATATGACTGGTTTGACTCTGCTGGATCAGATCACCATAATCTTTGGCATGGAGATGCTCAAAGGTCAAAGGTTTCAGATCATATTGTTTACCCGGTCATTAGTACAGGACTAAACCCACAGCTTGGCTCATCTGTAGCAGATATGCAGTATGTTTACCTATGCAGATATATATGTCAGTTCATGCTTACTGGGGGGGTCTATGGAGAGTCATGAAAATGATAGATGTATGTGATGTAATGTGTAAACGTGTATACTTCCTTTAGGGTGACTTGACCTGTAACGGCGTGTCAGGATGCAGCGTTGGCCTGAAGTCAGTCCACCTGCAAAGCCTCTCCGAGCTGGAAAGGGTTCGTCTCCAGGACGTGGCCTTCAGGCGATTGCTCCGGGACCATGACCTCGGCTGCCACATCACCATCCCGAAATGTATTAGGACACGCACATGTACACGCACATACAGAATTTATAGCCTTATCGTGTTTTCTCATAAAATAAATGTAAACAAAAAAATAAATTACGGGGAAAGGGAACAGATGTGGGAAGCTCGCCGCTGTGTTGTGAAAGAGTGTCGTCCTTATAAATTATAAATTAAGACTTGAGGTCTACATTTTTGTCGTGACAGTGTTGTCGACTGTATGTTACAGCTCAGGAAATGTGGCGTGGTTTTCGCTCGCTCGGCGGAACGAGCAAAAACAGGAACGTTTTCAGTAGGACTGTGACGATGATAGTAACTCTGACGTCTCTTTACAGGCCACAAGCACAAGAAGTCCCTTAAGAAGAAGCTGGATTCATTATCGAAAGAGAAGAGTAAAGACAAAGGTAGTATAGGTCTCGACATGCCTTTTACTTTTCTCCCTGTATAGTGTGTTAAACTGGAAGCAAGTATAACTGCAGTTTACCCTTTAATCTAGAAATTTGTGGTGCAATCTCTCAGGGTTATAGATAAGGCTTTCAAACATCAGATCTCCACCGACACTTGAAAAAGACGCTGTTTGATCTTTTTTTGGCTCAACCTGCACTGACTCAGTGAAGCAGACATCCTCAGCTGTTTATAGCCGCGGCGATCTGAGCGATCCGAATCTTTGCAGTGCGGTAAAGACGTCTCAGAGGGAGCCGAGCTCCTGGGCCACCGGGCTGCCCTGCCCTCTGCAACAATCTGGCAGGAAAGAGATGTTCCCCCGTCAGACAGGCAGTTGAGGGGAATAACAAAAACAATCTTAAGTGGTGGCTCATTCATTATAGCCTGTCCTCCGGCACAGCCGGCCCCCTCTTTCCTCTTTTTATGCGCTTGTTTACAAAGGCATTTCTGAAAGTATGCACTCCCTCATGCTGAGTATTGAGTCTGTCCAAGATAGTAGTGTCTAAGGGACTAATGAAAGAAAATAGTAGCATTTTACCATTTGAAATATATATATATATTTACTATACTACATATAGTAAAGAGCAATTTAACATTTCCAAGTTGGAGCCAAAAGGATGAACTTCGAGCCTTCCTGTCTCACTCTGCCCCCTCATACAGAGACTATGCCCCAGGCGTTTGGCATACCGCTGTCGCAGGTCATTTCCAATGACCGCACGCACAAGCAGAGGCACGATCCCCTGCGGGAGGAACACAGTGACCCCACTGAATTGATGTTGTCCTTCCTTCACCTCACCTCCAGCATCAAAAGGGCCAATAAAGACGTCTCCAGCAGCACCTCGTCTCTCAGCTCCACCTCTGAGACGCCTTATGAGCTGCCGTACTTGAGCACGGCGGCGGCGGCAGCCCCGCGGACTCGCAGGAGGGTAGGCCTGTGTGTTAATAAACCTGTCACAGGCTGATGTGGTTTCTGACTGTACCTGCAGATTAAAAATGTTCCATGTTTTCAGATAATCAATCATTCAGTCAGCCTTTAAATGAACAGCATTTCATCACTAAGTGATTGGTCGTATGTTTGTCGCCCATCTGCTGGACAGGGTGGAGTTTCTGTGGACTGCATCACTGACCTTGATGATAACCAGTCTCGCCTCTTGGAGGCCCTCCAGTTGTCTCTGCCCGAGGAGGCAGCGGGCAACAGGAAGAAGCGCCGTGACAAAAGGCTAAGCCTGAACCCTATTTACAGACAGGTGCCCAGGGCAGTGGATCTCTGCTGCCAGCACCTGGAAAAATACGGTACTGTCAAAAATTCCAAAAGTTACTAAGAATAGCGCTAAGAAGGCTGCTTAAATAACTGGACAGCATGTCTCAATGGGAGCTGACAGTTCTGTTTCACTGAGAGCATCTTTATCTTTCATCAGGTCTACAAACGGTTGGAATTTTCCGCGTTGGGAGTTCCAAGAAGAGAGTACGACAGGTAAGAATTTGGAGTTGCATTGGCTTTGAAAAGCAATCCTTTTGTTTTTGTTTGTTTTTTTTTAACTGTCACGATATGTCATCCAGCTTCGTGACGAGTTCGACCAGGGATGGGAGGTCAACTTGGATGAGGAGCACAGTGTCCATGATGTAGCTGCGCTGCTGAAGGAGTTCCTCAGGGACATGCCTGATCCACTGCTGACGAGAGAACTCTACATGGCCTTCATCAACACAATGCGTGAGCAGAAAACCCATACTTCACTCCACACACACACACACACACATGCAAACAATTCATTGCTGTTTTTTCACCTTTTTCTTCTACAGTGCTCGATCAATCAGAGCAAGATAGCGCCATCCAGCTCCTGATATTTTTGCTTCCTCCGTGCAACAGTGACACACTGCAGCGTCTCCTCACCTTGTTGTCCACTGTGGCTGCACACGCTGAAGACCGCCTGGACAATGAGGGACAGGAGGTGAAGAAATGTATTTTCGTGGCTGTTTCATGGTTGTTTTATGTTTTGAAAGAAATCTTTTTTATTCTGTTTATGAAACGTTTGCTCTGATGCTTATAGTTCATTATTATAACAACTAAATATCTCGTCAGCGTGTCTGTGTATCCATACAAATGATGTTTCCTGTTTTGTTTAGGTACCAGGAAACAAGATGACGTCACTCAATTTAGCTACAATCTTTGGACCCAACCTGTTACACAAGCAAAAAAAAGACAAAGAGTTTGCGGTGCAGAGTTTTGCCCGTGCAGAGGAGAGCACAGCCATCATCAGCGTGGTCCAAAGGATGATCAGCACATATGATACGCTCTTTATGGTAAATATGGTTAAATGACCCACTCGAGAGGAGGAAATGGACCTACCTTTGAAATGGACCTAACTAAGAATGTGTGTGTTGTTGTCTGTTGATCATTTATTGTGAGCCTCGGTGAAACAGTTGTGGGTTCTTGCAGGTTCCTGCTGACCTGCAGAATGAAGTGCTGATGAGTTTGCTGGAAACCGATCCTGATATTGTGGATTACTTACTCAGGAGGAAGGCGTCTCATTATTCGTGAGTTTCCTTTTGTGTGAGTGTGTGCATGTGTGTGTGCACACGTGTGTGCATGAGCAGGTCTGCGGTTGTGATGATATATTTTGGCTCATCCTCACAACTTTAATGGACTTTGGTCTTGAGATCTGAGACGTGTTTTCATCCATGTACGCCTTGTTCCTATCACCGGCGGGGAGTTGTGTAATATTGATGTGTCGTCGCTGTTTGTGCAGAGACCCAGGCCCTCTCACAGCAGAAGAGTCCTTCTCTCTGAGTGAGCGGTGCTTGTCCAGTGACTTCATCAAACCATCGAGTGGAGACGTGTCTCCCTATGACAACAACTCCCCCGTCCTGACAGATGGACCGCTGTGGAAATACCCCGAGGATGGCAGTCCACTCTCAGAGACTGTCCTCACACTTTCTGCGCAGTACAATCACAGTGGCCATTCAAAAGACAGATCAGGCAGCACCTCTCCCACGCTGCACACCGACGAAGGTGAAGGTTTATTTTATTTGTTTTTGCCACAACATGGCTCATACACACACACACACACACACACACACACACACACACACACACACACACACACACCTACAGTGTTGTATTATTAGGTAACTAGATGAGATTTGCATGACAGAGCCATGTGGGCCGTAGTTAATTGTATCATATAACAGTGATGATAATTTTCTCATCTAACTGCGAGAAGAAAAGTAAGGATATTTCTTATTGGTCTTGACAGCAATAAAAGCATGTGACCTGTTAAATGAAATTAATACTTTCATTTATTTTGTTTATCTTAGCCACGTCAACAGTTGGTGACAGTGACAGTTTCTGGGACGCCTGGCATGAGCTGCTAAACAAAGGTCTCACTGGCAATCACACCGCTGGTAACATAATCCTTTCTGCACGTTGTGTTGCAGATGCTCTTAAAGACGCGTGATTAATGCTGGACGCTAATGAATGGTTTCTCCCTCCAGGCTCCCTCGGCGACGTGTCGGAATGCGAGTCATATGGATCATCAGAGGGGCTGAGCTGTCACCGAGGCAACCACAAGTTGCCCATCAGCTCAACACAAACATCATTAGGCGTGTTGGAATCTGCTGCTCCGCACCTCGCCGTGACTCGCAGCAGCAGTGGTCCTCATGACCAGAGAGGACAGAGACAACCGGAATCATCACTACATCAAGGACTGAGCAGCCAATCAGGAGCCATTAGCTCAGAAAACGTAGCAGCAAGGGTAGGTCTCCCTGTGTATCCATTATTACAGGTCAGGGTGAAGAGTTTTTCTCCCCTACACTTTTCTCACCCTCTGAGGGAGACCCATATTTCTCACTCCACACCCTCCCTCTTCCTGCATCAGTCTGAGCCCCAAACTCCACATCTGTCCCAGCAGAGCTCTGCTGCACAGACTGTAGATATAGCAGACGCCCCTGGACCTGAAAAACAAAAGGGCACTTGTACACCAGACTGGCAGACAGAGAGGTGGCATGTGTGGCAGATACTGTCAAAGGAAAATGCAAACGCTCTGCCAGAAACCTTGGTGTGATGCACCTTTAACCCATTTTGGGTCTGACACATCGTCACATCACTATAAGATATTTAAAAGCTCTTATTTAGCTCTACTTTCAGTAACAAGTTGTTGTTTTAATTAAACCACAGGACTTTGCACCAACTTTTTCTTAAAAGTATTTTAATGTATTTTGATTTTGTTGCATGTATGAAATTATTGTTTTATGTAAGTTTGTATTTTTTTTTTTCTCATAGGTGTTGTTTTCAAGATTGTTTGCGAGAAAAAAAACATCAGAAACATGTGTTTGACTTGAATGTCATACTCTGACTTGAATGTTATTGATCCTTTATTTATAGACCTGAATGTTTTTAATGCTGACTGTAAAAATATAACTGCACTGCTTTTGTTGTAATGATACTACATATTTATAGTCCTTTAGTATTGAATTTTCTTATACGATCCATCATCCATAGTTGTGGCAATACTGCAGTCTATTTATCACCTATTTTATTGATCTGAATATAGTTTATTATAACACTATCCTATATTTATATATTTCATAGCATAGTCTGCTGGTACATTTCCATATTTGTAATTCATAACATTCAAGTACCTATTTTCTGTTTATACATTTATTGAGAAGCAGAAACTATTGTAAAGTAGCACTTTTTGCTGAGACACAGTTTTTAATGATTCAATGACAAAGTTTTGTCCTTTGTTTTTCTACTTTCTCATTTTTATCCATAGAAATAACTTCCATGTTTCTCATCTCATACAGTAATATTAAATGGAAACTGAAGTACTCAGTATAATGTGTTTCTATATATAATTGTCCGAATGAAATTTGTTTAATTATAAATTAGCTGCATGTTTATGGATTAACATGATGCACTGAACAATCACAACATTGTAGAATTTTTAAGGCTGCTTATTTGTCAGATACAATCTTTTTGTATTATACAAACAATAGAACAAATAACTGTGTGTATAACTGATGTTTTTTTTTCAATGCTTTTGTTTAAATTTAAATGTGATGGATAGATTCTGCCCCACTCTGTATCTACACAGGTCAACATACATTGAAGCACCTGCTGTAACCACAAGAGGTCAGCATGACACCAGGTAACTATATCCTTTGCTACACGTTTCTGTGCTCCTCAAAACTCTAATAATCAATATCTTTGACGTATGACTCATTACACATGTGATGGGAGCTACATTTTCAAAACAATTCATCAGTTTTGTTAAAAGTAATAAATTGCTTTATAAATGAGATTCTGTTTAAGGTAATTTGTTACATTACTGTGTGTATCACCTCATTTATGATGTAAACATCATACGTTTGGCTGGTTTTGATTAGAAGATTTGATTTTAGAGATGCACTATGAGAGACAGAAAAATGAGTCCTGCACAATTCACAATAATGAAAGAGGAAACCGTTTTTTTTTAATTTTGTGTTTGACCTATTATCTTGCAGCTGTTTTTTTTTTAATATTCTCTTCCTGCCCTAGTTTATTCATGCTGCTGTATTGTGTACCCTCCACCTGCCCATCACCCCCCACTGTTTACATATTCATCAGATTCACCTCCATCCTTCATCAGTCCCAGGAAGTCATTTTAAACCAACACCACCAGTGTTTAGATTTAATGGGGGGGTTTACGCTGGTGCTGCTCAGGGCAAATGCCCCTGATTGCAGTATTTCCTTGTGAAAGCACTCAAAGGCTGTACAACGACAGCCTGTCTAACATCACATATCACCTGCAGTAATGATTCATGTTCACAATCACTGGTCTCTGCTGAATGAGATGTCTCTCCGTGGTTTTACCTTAAAAGAGACAAATAAATAAATGTTGCTGGTTTTGATGCAACATCTCACTCACTTCTGCTCCATGTATGTTTTTAAAACCAAGCCACATCTCAACAATGAATGTTTTTTTTTTCATCTCTAAAATATCGTTCTGCATTATTTGGCTCCGATTCTGTTTCTAAGCAGGAATTTGTGTTTTAATCCCAGAAACACCCCTCGTCCCTCACGTGTGCAGAAAAACAGATAATGAAGATTTATGAGTTGTTATTTCTCATGCAGTGCCTTCTAACACACAAATCTCTCTGCTGCAGGTACAGCTTTTCATCATGCTGGATCCCATGGGAGTGAGTGAGGAACTGCTGACTATCTATGCAGCTCGGCAGTACACACTGAATCCAGGCCTGTACTCACTCTGTCTTCCCTTCTCTATTACTACTCCCCTCTTAGCATCATCACTACATCCCGTATTCCCCATAAGTCAAAAACTACTGTTACCGTTTCCGCGTTTGTGTCGATGATACACACAACAACAATTATTCCTGTGATTGCTGTCAGATTTTCTTTTTGTATAAATCAGAATTTGACATTTGTCAGAGAAAAGCAAAGTAAACGTTTCAACCACTGGAAATCAGCATAAACATTTTCAATAGTCTGTTCGCCCAAGTTCCAAAGAACATTTTACCAAACATCTCTTAGATTTCTACCTCCATCGCCGCACATTGTAGGTGAATGGAATTCAGTAGTCATGCCCACGGCATCTATTTATAATATCAGTGTCGATGTCGAAGTGTCAGAGAAAAAAAAAAGAAAAGCAAATCAAGCAATTCAATACCTGTGTTTAACAGATCATGTGACCTGCCCCCTCCCCCAACACAGTTTATAGTCAGAAGAGAGTAACTCCCATGTTTCCACATTGAGGTCTGTGTTTTATCTGGAGTGAGTGTGACGCTGATCTTGTATAGAAATAAGTCACTGTCTTTTAAATATAACTTTTTATTCGGCCTTCATAGATTTCATGTGCATTTTATGCACTTACACTCCCCCCCCCCCCCCCCCCCCCCCCCCCCCCCCCCATAAATTATAAATCACAATGTATTGTTTCATGTAAAAGAAAAATTATATAATGTGGCACATGCTTCTGGTAAACAAAGTTGCAAGCATATTGCATAGGGCTGGCATAAGTAAGTCTACTGTTGCTATTTTTGTCTTAATGTATGTATCAGTGACTCATGCACAGCACTACTCAGACAGGAACACTCAGACTGCAGTTCAATTTAGCAGCACTGGAAGGCTTCACCAGATGCAAACCATCTCAGACGCACTGGATCTCAAAACCCATTAGCCACACCATTAAGCATTCAGTCTACAGAAAATCAGGATGTACACCTGTAGTGAGTGTGACACTGATCTTGTATAGAAATAAGTCACTGTTGTTTAAATATAACTTTTTATCCCCCCCCCCCCCAAATTATAAATCACAATGTATTGTTTCATTTAAAAGAAAAATTATATAATGTGGCACATGCTTCTGGTAAACAAAGTTGCAAGCATATTGCATGGGGCTGGCATAAGTAAGTCTACTGTTGCTATTTTTGTCTTAATGTATGTATCAGTGACTCATGCACAGCACTACTCAGACAGGAACACTCAGACTGCAGTTCAATTTAGCAGCACTGGAAGGCTTCACCAGATGCAAACCATCTCAGACGCACTGGATCTCAAAACCCATTAGCCACACCATTAAGCATTCAGTCTACAGAAAATCAGGATGTACACCTGTCAGAAGACGCTGCCTTTCATCAGTGTGCTGCTGTTTGGGTCATATCACTGCGCCACTGAATGTCAGAATGCAAATATGGGATCAGGTGCATTAAGCATCAACTGAAGAGCAAATCAGCTGACAGCATGATGCAACAAGTCACTGTGTCATCATCGGTCTGATCAAATAATTTATAATTAATAACAGCCACATATGCAGTACTTATTGTACCCATACCTGTACAGCGGGCACTTTATAAAAAGTGAAAATCAAATCCAACAATGTTTATTTGTTGTTCGTTTAATTTATTTAAGGCGATAGAAGTATAGATTAAAAAAGGACAGAATTTGTAATCCTAAAAAGTATTTGTATGCAAGTATGAATTTCTTCAGAAGAAGGATGAACAAATGAAATGTTTAGTGTAAACAGTGTATGGAGTCAAATCAGGCTCATTAACATCTCAAAGCTTGTCAAATGACCTTCACAAATGAATTCACAGCTTATGTATCACCTTTTGTGAAATGCATGAATGCATCTGAATCTGTGAATTGATAAAACTACAAAAATATCTCATGATTTCAAGCAAAATATTTAGACATATTCTCTCTGGCATTGTGAAGCTCCATTTAATTAAACAGTATTTCTTTAGCTGCAAATAGGTTTTTGCACACTTGTAAATCTGTGTGCACAAAATCTTGACACAAATATTAAAACAGATTTGCTTTTTTTTTACGCTACATAACCTTTTTATTTAATGCTTGTTGCAACAGTTTGGGGAATGATTTTTCATGTTTCCATGACAATACCCTCTTGCAAACACAATTCTGTAAGGACATTTTTTGCTGCAAGAAATTGGTAGACGTGTGTGTGTGTGTGTGTGTGTGTGTGAGACAGCAAAGAGCAGAAAAGAGCGAGCAAACAAGCAGTCATAAGACGAGTAGAGAAAATAAGTTGCCCAGCTTGAATCAAGATCGTTTGGTGTCTGATTTATATCGGAGCTCTCTTTTTATTGGATGGGGCTGAATAGAGGCCGCTGTTCTCTGCATTAATAGTGTTTCACCCCTGATGAATTCCAAAAGGGGCAGAGGGAATTCAGCTGGAGGTGAGCCGGTCCCAGCAAACACATGAGGCTTCTAGTCACATGCCTCCACTTTATTTTTGTTAGCGCACAATGTGAACCTGAATGACACAAATGCTCTTTTCCTGTATGTAAATGATGCCAGCAAAGTGAAACTAACACACTGTTTTTTCCCTACCCTCGTCATCTATAGATAGGCTCCTGTAGGACCAGACATGTTAGTCCTACAGTATGTACAGCAGGTTGCCAAGCAACGATGTAAACAGCTGCAAGTGATGGTAGTTTTATCATTTTTCTATCTAGATTTTATATCAGTTCAGTTCTTTGTGTAGAATCTTCTGTTGTTTACTTGTGATTTGGCATCACGTTATATTACAACATAACATTCCACCCCCATGTGTCACCCCTTATGATTAGCAAATAGGCGCTAGCCGAGGTAAATTAGACTGTAAACAATACATTTCTCATTTCAAGCTGCCACAACCCCAAACGACACTTACTTTTTTTTTCTTCTTTTATCTGACAAACAAACCCAGGACAGAACGGAAAGAAGAGCAATAAGAGCAAGATGATTAAACAAACTTTATTCAAACTAAAGAGCAAAACATTTCTCCCTCAGAACGTGACCAAGTTTTACAACTTTCAGACAAAAGTAGAGAAATCACTCCTTCACTTTAGGTTTGATATCATCATAATATAATATTTATATCATCATGTCATATTAATTTGAAAAGAGGATAACTGTGCAAAACTTGGCCACGTTTGACCCCCCCACCCCAGTGATGGAGAAGTGGGGTCCACAGTGTGTGTGTGTGTGTGTGTGTGTGTGTGTGTGTGTGTGTGCGTGTCTGTGTGTTGGGGGGTGGTGGGAGTGGGGGTGGGGGAAGGGGGGATCCAGACCCGCCCATTCATCGAAAGCGCCTGGGGGTCGCCTGCGTTGTGGACTGATCGGCCTCTCGTCCAATGAAAACGCACCACAGCGTGACTCACCCTCCCCGCTGTCCAATGGGCGCGCGGCGGAGAGGCGGACAGCAGGAAGCACACTTGGTTGAATGGCCGCTTAAAGCTGCAATCAGCGGTGAACATGTTATGATGCCACGCTCCGAACACAAGCACCGAGCGGACGGTCCGGGGCTGTGAGCGCGCGCCTTGGCACCGGGTGGACGCTGCGTGAGATGCCGCCGCTGCCCGGCCGCGGATTGGCCGAGTGCGGAGTCTGGCTACTCATCAGATCAGGAGTCGCCCTCTGGGGACGTGGACAGTGATGGACAGCTGTTGGACGCCTTGACGCTGGAGGGAGCGTGCTGTAACGCGGGCTGCATCATGGACCGAGGCGCTGCTGCGTGCGGCCACCACAGGAGGAGGAGGAGGAGGAGCGGCTGAGCTCTCGCCTCCGCACCGATCCAGTGCGCGCGGATCGTGATGCTGCTGCTGCTGCTGTTCGGCCAACCGCGAGGCTCCAGCCGCCCTCCAGGCTGCACCGCCCGGCCGGTACAGGTGAATTAACCCCGACATGACATTCGCCTCCTTGTTTCCATCCGTCCACCGGAAGCGTGCGCGCAGATCTAACGGATTCCCTGTGTGATTGATGGTTTCGCGCGATGATCTCCGGGGGACTATCTCATGTGCGTAATGGTTTTATCATCCACAGCGCGCGCTGCCGTGCAAACTCTCCACGGATGGTTGTTAATTGGGCCCAACGACGTGGGGCCAAATCCACCTGGACCTAATGTTCCCTCCTGTGTGAGCGCACAGCGGCTCCCGCGTGACTTTTGCGCATGTTCAATAGTTTTTATTCCCAGAGCCTTTTAGCCACTTCTGGATATTGTTGTGGATAATCCCAGCTGGATTTTAAAAACATTTGGAGATAATTGGTTTCCTGTGACCCGGGAGAGAGGGAACACTGTGCGGCCTACTGACTTTACTTTTATGAAGGGACCTGCTCAGATTCCTGACATTCATTGTCAGTGGGAGAGAACTTTTCCCACGCAGGTGGAATCACTACACGCACTTTCCTGTCATCTCCCACCATGTCCAGATCCAACAGTGTCAGTCCGCCCGGAGTCGGTGCGCCGGGCTTGAGGGGAGGGACCGAGCACAGATCAGCATGGGGAGAGTCTGAGTCCGTGGCCAATGGGTGTCCATACTCGGCCAGATCCCCGCGCAAGAAGCTGAGCCGGGCGAACAGTCGGTGGAGAGAGGAGGAGGATGTGGAGCACCGGCCGCCCGGGAGAGCCTCCATCACCGTCAGCCGGGTCAGCTTCAGGTCCAGGTCTGCCTGGCAGGACCATGGCGAGGAGAACCGAGGCCGCGCGTCTCCAAAACGCCCAGACGACGAGGTGAGACCCAAGTCTGTGGAGCTGGGTCTGGAGGAGAGGAGAACCAAGCCGAGGAGCGCCGAGGAGGAGGTCATGCCCGACGTGAACTTCTCCCTGGTGGCGTGCTGCGCCAGCGTCATGCACATCTTCACGTCCAAGAAGTTCCAGTCGGAGAAGCTGGAGCGGCTCTACCAGCGCTACTTCTTCCGGCTCAACCAGAGCAGCCTGACCATGCTCATGGCCGTGCTGGTGCTGGTCTTCACGGTCATGCTGGGGTTCCACTGCTCCGGCGGCGCGGCGAGGCCCAGCGTCACGTACGTGGTGGTGTTCTCCGTGGCCATCTTCCTGACGCTCGTCCTCATGGTGGTGTGCAACAGGAACGGCTTCCACCAGGATCACATGTGGATTGTGTGCTATGTGGTCATCCTGCTGGTGCTGGTGGTGCACGTGATCGGAGTGCTGCTCGTGCAGCCCAGGAGCGCCTCAGAGGGCATCTGGTGGACCGTGTTCTTCATCCATGTCATCTACACCCTGCTGCCCGTCAGGATGCGCGCCGCCGTCGTCACGGGACTCGTCCTCGCTGCCGTCCACGTGGCTGTCTCCTGGATGCTGAACGGCGTGGACAGCTTTCTGTGGAAACAGGTATGTGGGGTAAAAAAAAAAAAGTTTATGTTGCAATCATATGAATGTGATCGTCCAGTGGCACAGTGACAGTGGCACAGTGCGCAATGACGCACGGCAGACACGTTTCCAAAAGAGCTCCTCTCAGCTGGTGGGCATGAAGAGGCACGAGGGACAGTGAATGAGGGGTTAATCCCCCCCCCCCCCCATGCAGGCTGGAATCTCACACAGCTACTTAAGTTGTTGTTGTTTTTGTGTTTGTGCACAACAGGGTGAAGGACAAGCTCTGCTGTTGTGAGCAGAGCCTGGTCACCATACATCATTGTGTCAGTGCTCCAGAATGACCAGGAAGTTGTTGTCACTGCAGCAGATACCACGTTGGTGCCTAATTGCACAAGTGATTGCCACACAAACTTTTTTTTTTTTTTTGCCACGAGCTGTGGCTTGTGGCAAAAAAAAGAAGCCACAGCTGGTGAGGCTTCACCTTGACGTTATGATATTGTGAAATTAGTGATTGAGTTCACCCTTATGCTCACCTGTCACCTCAGGTATGTGACATAGTTTGGGTTTGTTTCTCTAATAACACGACGAGGCTGCTGGTTAAAAGGCCTGAATTTGAAGCCGTTTACAGTAGAAGAAGAAAAGTGGTTGCCCTTAGTGCTGGGAAGATTGTTTTTTTTTTTCTTTTAACTTCATCTGGACTTGTAATGAGCTTACAGCTGATAGTTCCAGAGGATATTGTGCTAATGTGCTGCTGAGCCCACACATTCCTCATAAAGTCTAAATGCCTCTGGTCGTGTTTGTTTATTTTTTTTTACAACATCAATATTACTTTCTAAATATTTGTCCTCGGCCGGTGGAATCTTTAATAAAGCTGCTTCCACTAATGGCTTTATTTTCCACCATTATTTAAAGCTGCAATTAGCAGTCTTTCTACCAGGCCCCTTTAAAAACATCTTGTTTTCCAGTCTTTTGCTCGTTCAGTTCTTTGCACAGCAGACATGCTCGACTTCTCGTAGCATACGTGTTGAAAACAGAAAAAAAGATATGGCATTTCACTTTTTCATCCGTTTGTTTCTTCTCGGAGTCAAATGTTTGGTTACATAAGCAAAAAAAAAAAAAAAAAATACACAGGCTAGCAGTTTAGCTTTCTGTGCGAATGGCATGTGACCCCGCATCTATTTGTGTTGTGCTGTGGAAGTCACATTGTCATTCGACGTGTGGACGTGAGTGTGTGGGAACAAGACGCCATATTTGTTGTTCTTTCCTCACCACGCTGTTGTTCTTAGCATATCTCTCCTCTCCTGTTTACATAAGACCCGGTTCGCCGCCGAGTTCCACCACCGCTGTTTACGCGAGATCCCAGGATAATACCGTTTTGCAGTTTGTTTTTTTTTTTCTCCCGCAAGTTTTTAGAAATGCAACATCCTTCACCCTTCCGACCTTTGCCACTGCTTCCCTCCATATGCTGCTCCAACTCAGGCGGCACCCGATCGGCATCTTCATCGACCACTCACTAAAGTGTGGTTCAAATCAAACAAGAAATATAATAGACCTATAGTATCTCAGAGGAACTAGAACTGGAACTTAAAAATGTTGTGCATCGTTTGAACTCCACACCCCCAGATTTCTTTCCCCCATTTTCTTCAGCTTGAACTGATTCTGCCTCATGGGACACCACTACACAATCTATCTGGCTTCCCACACTCATTTCACTGCCACAAAAAGACAAAAACAACTTTTTTTTTTTTGGAGACTAACGTAAAATCTGACGTCAAAAATACAAATAATTTTGTTACAAAAATAATTCCTTGCCTTTCTGAGGTCAACCCTGCGGATCGTTTTTGTCATAGCAGAAAGTTGTGTTGTGCAGAATTGGTCTCTAGTTGTGTTACTAATAATCATAGTGATGAGACGCAGTTTCCTGGGGAATGTTTGGTGTAAAGGCTATTTTCATTCTCCTCTAGGGCTTCATGGAGAAGGATAGCTGGCGGGATTCCGCTGGTAGCAGGGTGTTCTGCCACTCTCAACTGAATTAACGTGTGTGAATTCAAAACAGATGTCCACATCATACCCCCTTCCTTTACCTGTCGTCTTACAGCCACCCCTCCTGCTCCTGACCTGCTCCGAGTCATGTTTTTAATTTCCCTGGAAGACTCATCCCCTGCAGACAGATATTTCCTTTTTTTTTAACCACTTCCCTCCCATGTGGGACAAAGCGTACGTGTTTGTGAGTCAAAGGAAAAACTGTCCAAATCACAATTCAAACATCGCAGCTTTCGCACAGCAAAGTTCATTCGCTTGATCCCAGTCCCCCTGCGGCAGTGGCCAAATATACCACAGCTTCAGCTGCTGTTTGCTGTGCTGAACTGCGTTTGAGACTACAAACGGCCAGAGGCTGAGGAGTGTGACAGGGGACGATACGATTGGAGGCGAACATGGACGCACGGCAGCCCTGAGTAGTCTGCACAAACCGCTGCTGACGCATTCCCCCGTGACTCCAGAAAACCAGTGTTCAGTACGCCTGTAACCAAGCAACAGATTCTGTTTCACAAACGCCAGCCCGCTCCTCGCTGTGCTTTCCTTGGAGCACCTGTGTATGTTTTACCTCCAGTCGTAGACATCGTTTGTGCACGGGGCCAAACTGAGAGTCCCAACTTCAGCAGGGGGCCCCCATCCTCTGTTGTCACCGCGCGGTATTCAGGTTTAACAGGCGTGTGTTGTTGGTTGTGCTGTATCTTACTGTTTACATCTGGTTTAACATGACAACAGGCGTGATTGAACGCTATGTAAATGCTACCGGATAGAACGACAGGCAACTGGTTGCGTCTTTAATAAAGTGAAAACAGCCTCTCGTTGAGATGTGGGCACGTTCCTGTTATTAGGGGCTAATTGTTTGACAGTGAATCATCTGAAACTGATGGATAGATTCCACTCGCCGCATTGTTGTGTTTTCCGCTGTGGCGAGCTGTTGGGCTTCATTCTGCTCATCCGACATTCATTAACTTTAATTAGTTTGTGCACTGTGAAGGAATTCACTCATCGTTAATGTTATTTGCAGGGAGAATGCAAACAATAATAATTATCGACATCTCTACCATTCATCCAACAAGGTCGTTTCACTTTGAGCTTGTTCTATGGTAAAGTGGCAGGTTACTGACCAGAGCAGTATTGTGGTGATGATGGTGTTATGGGAGTAAATATTGGCAATTTCTCAGGACTTGAAACGTTTTGAGACTGACATGTGACACTGCTTGGGGCATTGTACTGTAAATTGCATGTTGTGTGTGTGTGTGTGTGTATATATGTATAACCTTTCCTTTAATGCATGTGAGGTCACAAATTCACTGTTTTGCTACAAACTCGGCTGCGTGGATTGTATTTGTGTCCATAACCCCTTTTTTGTGTCAATAATCGATCTTTGCCATCGAGGAGAGACACACTGACACTGTGCATCATTATGGTCGTATGCAATTCATTATATTGAGATGATAGGATCTGTTCACACACAGTTATATGTTCAGGCCCATTTTTGAAATTATTTTTCTACCTCACTGTCCAGGAATAACATTCATACTCTCGTAGATCATAGATGTTAATAGCTGGTGCTGGTCAGTGGGAAATTCAGATCATTTGAACATTTAATGTGTTATTTCCATCCTGGGTTTTGTTGTGTTTGCCATCAGACGTGGGAATGTTATTATTATTTTTTTTTGTCCCAGCCTTGTTAAGTGTGCACCAACTTGCACGGTTAACGTGACCGCATGATAATGCTCAGCGATATGACGTAACCCTGTGGCTTGTTACATCTGTGGAAAAAAAAACATCATGCACCTTTCTTCATAAGGCATCTGAGAACTGCCTAAACTACTGAGATACACAACTGGGTAATAAATAGTTTGAAAGCTAACATTTCTCCATCTGCCCCACGTTTCACTATCGAGTCACTTTAAATTATAGATCACAAGAAACCAAAACACAAGAACTGAAAAAAAAGATTTGTCTATAATATGTATAGAGCGTATGTACGAAGCGACGACTCGTAACATAGTTTAACACATGAAAACGAGCCATATGGGAACATACACACTTCTCATTAACAGCTTCAGGGTGTTCCCACCGCTCCGATCAGGCACAGAGGAACATCGTGAGCTGCTTCATCAAATCCGATGTTCCCTCCTCGCCAGTGTCAGTGCAAAAATATCCGCCATCCTAATAAAATCCTGCAGCCGGCTAATAGCTTTTTCCTCCTCCCTCAACGGGAGGATATATTATATATGACTTTTTCTCTTCATCAGTTCATAACCTGATCTCCCCACATGTGTCTTGTGTCATTTGGGCTTGTGCACAGTGTGTTCATATCGCATATGTCTCTCGGCAACCAGCAGTCCACACACTATACGTTAGGAAAAGGTCATTTCTGGCCACGTTTATTTGTTTATGAGCCACGAATTGTCTGCACATTGGATCGGCGATTGTGTGTTTTTAAATGACCCTTTTCAAGTTATTTGTTCTTCTCCACACATTCCAAACCGCCGCGGCAGGTTTGTTTATCTTCCTGGTGGTAATGGTACAGGGGTTTGTTTAAAAAAAAAAAAAAAAAACCCATTACTCATGTCCGTTCTGAAGCGGGTTTGGTGCTTTGTTGTGCGCCTCCGAGCGTTGGTGTCCTCCGCTGTAGTCTGTGTTGTGTCTCCGCCGTCCAGTCATGTGCTTTGGCCTTTTCATGTCCCCGTCAGGACTGTTAACAGGAGCTTGTTGAGGCTGAAGTTGGTGCAGTGTGCGAGGTTAACCGCTCCTCTGACGTGCTCACAGCAGCATCACTACAGAGGTTTCAGCTAATCAACCATGCTGCAACATTAATTGTCGGAAAAAATATATAGATTTTTCAGGAATATGAATATGCTTATGAGTCAGTAGGTGAGAAATCATTTTCTTTGTATTTTGGGTGAAATAAGTCACTTTTCTTTCTCCTCTCCTCCCTCAGCTGACTGTGTGTCATACTGTTGAACTGTAACCATGAGACCGACTTGGGGCCTTCCTCACAAAGCAGAATAATATGGTTATCTATCTAACATTAGGCTTGTAGTCATGCAGCGAGGGCAGCGTTTAAAACAAACCTTTACCATGGAAACCAACGCTACAGACAGATACCCCCACTTTAATTTTTATTTTTGTTCTCTTCTGGTTAATGGCACAAGAACCACACGAGCTGAATTTACACTTTGTGAGACGTGTGTTTTCACAACAGTACAAGACTCAATGAGAAATAGATATTAAAGTGCATCATCCAGACTTCTAATGGTCTGAGAAATAAATAAAATGTACATACAGTCACATGTTAATTATGAAGGACATTGCTGTTGGCTTGTTGCAGCCGCTCGCTCTCGTCTTTCATCACCGCAACCCTGGAGAACATTAGACAGATTTGTTAACGGAAAATAATTTTCAGAGCGACTGAGATGACATAACCATGACATAACGCATGGCATGGACTTATGCTTGTGCATCACGTCCCGCTGCTACTAATGTGATTAAATTAATATGATATTGATTTGCTCGTGGCTGAAGACACCTTTTAATCTTCGTGTGCTAACACGGTCTCATGACCTCGGTATTGACTGAATGCACTCGCCATAGTGAGTGACTGTCGGGGGGGAAACTATTGGTCTTTTCCCACAAGCGGCATTGCCTGCTGCTGATGGCTTCGTCGATGTGAGGAAGACGAGCCACAGTTTCCCAGCGATTCCTCTCATGATCTGTCCTCAGTGAATGAGTCATTGTTTAGATGAGAACTGTGTCCTCAAAACGTACCATATACACGTATATGTGTTCTGCCTGCAGAAGCATACATTTCCTCCTGGTTATGCCCCATGAGGTCTGAAGGTGAATAACGCGGATTTGGACAGATGCTTGATTTACAGATTACTGTGTTGTATCACCTTACACTACATTACTAGCAATTGAGGCATTATTGTGATTACAACATGGCGCTCTCTCTCTGTATGTATGTCTACATATACATGTGTATATAAACAAAAATACATATATTTTGTTGCAGCTCAACATGGAGCAACCAAAATATTATCTGATTAATATTTGAGCAGGTAACGGACAATTGTTTGCCTTTTCCTAGAAAGGTTCTCGAGAGTGAGTAGGCCCTCATGCTTCCACTGTTTATGTTTGCGTACGGGGGACAAAGGGCAAATGCACAATCTGGCCAGCCTGAGGATGTAGCCCTTTTTTTCATGGTTGGAGTGACCTCATAGACTGGGAATTCAGTGCTGAGTGAAACTGTTGACCTGTATCACAGAGTGCAGGTTTTTAAAAATAGCAACGGAGGCAGCGACTGAATTAATGAGATGTCGCGCTCATGCCTCATAATCTCCTGATCAATAAATCAAAGTCAACAGGCCCCTGTGTGGGTCATAGTGCAACTGGAACAGGAATCAGATCTCAGGTTTGAACCTCATGAATACAACTCGTATCCTGATATGTGGGTGTTTGTGTGTGTGTGTGTGTGTGTGTGTGTGTGTGTGTGTGTGTGTGTCATGTGTAAAATCATTGGAGTCCGTGGTATCCGGGGAAACGGCCCCTGTTTTCTGGCTGGCTCTTCACCTTCCACCTGGCCATATGCTTCCCAATGTAACTAGAGCCTTTCTCTTCTCACACAGCAGACCTTTTTTTTTTTATCTCTACATTTTTATAGATCCCATCTTTAGTGATGTAGATTGGAAACATCAGCGTGATGTTTATTACACTCTATTTTGGTCCCTCAATGCACCACAGCAGAGACATGCAAACTTTGACACTGTGTCTTTCAGTAGAAAGAACTACTCTTTTCTCTTTTGCACAACACTGATATAATAAAGGGGAAAAGAATAGGTGACATTAGAGTTTCTTGTCACCTCCTGCACCTCGTCACTTGATGACAGTTTTCTCTCGGTGTCAGTGAAGAGCCCTGATCTGACTGAACCTTGTGCGCGGTGCTTGCGTGCACGGTCGCAAAGCCTTTGTCAAGGTGGCACGAATAGTCCATTGAGCCCATTATGTGCCATTATGCTAATTTGTGAAAGTAATTCCATTATCATCGGTAATGAATGCAAATGTGTCGTCCTGTCTTTAGGTCGTCGATGGAGAGAGGGTGGAAAATGTGGTGGTTTTTTTTCCCCCCGTTACACATTTCACTCGTTTACAGATGACTCACCGGCGACATGATGGAGTGTGAGAAATTGTGTTTCGTGTCTTGATTACATAATTGATCATGTGGCCTATTTACAGAGCTGTACTGTAAAATTCCATGTACAGGAAATTGTGAGTTCACTTCTTAAAAAAAAAACTCAGACAAATGTGATTAAGTCGTCTTGGCATCAAACCTCACTCCAGCTCCCACAGACCCCTTCATAGTTTTATAGAGGCGCCATTGTGAAAGAGGCATAAAAGCAGGCTGCTCTGGAGGGAGGGTGCATGACAGAAGCTGGATACGGGGCTGAATGCCCATCGCTAATTACCCCTCCTCCACGGGGAGCAGAACAATTTAGGGCACAAATATCCCATATGGAGAATCAACAGCTCTTTTCATTGTTGGTTTTGTGTGGTCCCGGAAATACTGTAAAATGTTGTACACTATAGATCCCATGGTGACATCTTCAGTACAAAACCCAAAAATATTCATTTACCCTGATGGAGAAAAGCGTCAAATCCTCACATCATGAGAAGCTGGCCATTTTTGTGTTTTTTGTTTGTTGGAGTTGCGCAGTAATGGAAAAACAGATGGTTTTCAAGTAGTCATCAGTTTACATATGCTGCATGTTTACTGATCAAAGCGGCGTGACTGAATATATTTCACCCTTACATTAAAGGAAAAGTTTCTCTCAGTGAAATAAACTAATCTTACTTGAGAGCGAGAGAGAGAGAGAAGTGTGTCTGTACATCTGTTTGTTCTTTTTATATTTAGAAAGCGTTGGTAAGATGGTGCTAAAAACTAACTCCGAAATTACAGATGGTCCAAATCGGGCGGGAAGGGCCGTCTCTCAGCGCTGAGGTTATCATTATTCTGTGGCTGGTTGTCAAGGAACGGCCTCGCTCCTCAGATCGCGCTCCGGCGACGCTTCCCACATGTGTTGTGACTGGGAGGCGGAGCAGTAAAGTAGCACAGGGTGCGATAAGGCTCGCGCTCTCCCTCTCACCTGGCCTTATATGGATGGAGTTTGAACCTCGACCGCTGTGTGAGCCGAACCAAATGCGACGGCTTTCGGGTCGTTCTCCTGCTTCTCTGATGCACATGTTTTATATTATCAATGACAATGACGTTCATTGATTACTGTCGGATGGTAGGTTTAAAGCAGAGAACTGGTGTTTATAGTATTTATATTTAAAATGGCATATAGTAATGCTGCAGTTGGTAATTTTCACCGATTATATTATGCATTATTTTCTGAGCCAAATTTCCACTCCTACGAGAGCAGTCACTGGCTGCGGAGGGCTTGGGAATTTGCGCTGGGAAGTGTGGTCTAGCGAATGGAAAAAACATGGTCTTATGCTATGGAAACTCTGTACATGGTGGCACATTACAGCAGGCTGCAGACCGTAACTCTGGAAGCTTTTCTTTCTTTGCACAGTTCAACTTGAACATATGACTTCACAATAAAAGTCAGTGTGCGTGTTGTGGTAGGACAGTGAGAGCGGACCATCCAGCTGCCTTGTCCTGAGGGAGCTGCTGAAGCTGTTGCCATGAAAACGCCAATATTTTGCTCCCCTCATCTCGCTAGTGGCATCGCCAGCGTCACTTGTGTGAATAACGACGCAGCAGAACAAGAGCTGATTGGTGCAGGGGGTTGGGGGGGGGGCAGTCCTCTGATGTTCCTTACGGGGGGGGGGGGGGGGGGGGGGGGGGGGGGGGGGGGGGGGCAGAACCTCTGATGTTCCTTACTCAACAGAAGCACTGTTGTGGGTTGTTGTCTTGTGCCCATGCCTGAGTGGGACTGGTTAACGTATACCTCCACACAGATGCATAAATAAATAAATTTAAAAATATATATATATATAATGTGTCGTAACCACGAAACCGTTGTACCGCGAGACCGTCGTAACCTGAGGACCCCCTGTACATACATACATATATATATATATATATATATATATATATATATATACACAGTGGAACCTCGACTTACGAACTTAAATTGTTCCGTGATCGGGTTCGTAGGTTGAAACGTTCGTAAATCGAAGCGATTTTTTTCAATCCCTATTCCCTACTCCCTACATAGGGAATGTAGTGGACTATATAGGGGTTAGGGAGCGATTTCGAGCACAGCCTCAGTCACCCGACACGCTCTGAGACTCACTCACGAAATCTGAAAGTACGGGAAAGCCTCTTGGGTTGAAACGTTCTCGCAGGGAAAGAAAGCTGCTGACCAGGCACAACGTCACATTTACATCGAGTCTGTGAAAAAAGAGAAACTGAAGGCAACTGACTCAGACTTTTTCTTTTGTGGTTGGTGACTTTGCCTAAATAGTTAGTCAATGGAAAGGAATGTTTTCCTATATCTGTTAATCGCCCCGCTGCTGCAGCCGCAGCTTCTTCTCTGTATATGTTACTGAGTGTCCCCAGTGTCCTCACATCACGATGGGAGCTTCACACACCCTCTACACAAACGCAGGTGATTCTGAGTGTGCAGTTTTTTTCTGGTGCCGAAATTAGAAGGCAGGCAAAGTAGACAAAAACTCTGGAGTTACTTGGAGTTGCATTTCTCATCCTTTCGATAAACGCTTCCTGCTTTTTCCCCTCCACCCTGGACCGGTCACTCCACTTTACAAACCAAGCCAGAGTCAGGGGAACCGGTGGTAGTAGTAGTAAATATCTTTATTTAAATTGTTGGTCATGCAAAACGGGTTATGTTGAGAAAACAAGACGAGTGACAATGATACAATATAAAGTTTCCAGTAATGTTTGGCGATGCAGATTGTGCTGAAATGCATTTGGGACGATGCAGCAGAGGTGTTTGACGCAATTGCCATCGTTCAAACGATATTTAACTTTACTTTAATAAAAGGATATTGTATTAGCACCAAAAGGTCACTCGTGGCTTTTGGTGCCAGAGATGCTGGATACTCTGAAGATGTGGTGGTGTAAACATGGAGAGATGTGCTGTGAGGGAATGTTGACACTGCTAAACAGTCTGGAGGGATCTGGCAGGCCCGGCGGTGCGTTTGGCATATTCTGAAAGGTGCCGCCGTGTAAACTGTCACTGAACAGGCCAGTTGTAACTGAGCCCTCTGCTCTGTTTCGGCTGAGTGCTGTGGAAATCGGACGAGCGTCGGTGTGTTAGAACCGCTGTGGCCACAGAACATCACATCACAGGAGGCACGTGGATCAACCTGTGGAACGAGCACGGGTAAGAGCTGAGGAACATCTGACGCATTTGTATCTCCATCGTGGTTCCAGCTCCTGCTGGACACGTTGAGCAGTGTCAATGAGAGGGATCTGCTCATAATAGCCCCGCTGTACACCTTCATTAATATGATTGGAAGCTCCCCGTCAGATGACAGCTGCACAGCTGTGAATAAGCCCGTGACTGTCAAGCATGAATGAAACAGCTGAACCCAGTCAGTCAGCGCGAGCGCTACTTCATTGCTCTGCCTCAACCGATGCCACACTTCATTAATGACGGCCTTGTTCCAGCAGTTATCACAAGGCTGCAGGTCAGGATGGGTTTTGTTTCAGCTGTGACTTGACAGGACAAAATGTCTGCTGGAACCAAAAAAAAAAGGTCCATTCAGGTTTTTTTCCTGTAGACATGATGTAGACTGTAGTGTTGACGTTGTTAGCAGGCAAGAATAATGTATGTTTCTTCTTCTTCCATTTTTTGTGCTGAACATAATGTACGTTGCGTAATCCAATGTGGTTTTGACAAATCTCTATATTAGTTTCTGACCTAAGAATTAAGTATAGAAATTCAAATTGTGAAATTGTATTGTCATAAAAATGTAATTCCCAATTTGGGATCAGTAAAGTAAATCAATCTATCAATCTATCAATCTATCAATCTATCTATCTATCTATCTATCTATCTATCTATCTATCTATCTATCTATCTATCTATCTATCTGTCTATCTATCTAATTCGTTGCTGGGCTCATGAGTTCGAATGAATCATGATAATCTGCAGAATTGTCTGCACAAAGAAAGCTGCTACTTTGCAGGGAAATATCACCACAACTTAGGATTTTCTACAAATTTTGTAGATACCTCACATTTATTTGTTATTTGTTTGTGTGAGCTCTCATACTAAATATGTTGCCCGGTGTTTCAGTCATGTACTTCTCCTTATAAGTCATCTTGGCACAGTGTTCTAGGAGCATTGGCCTCTTTTGGCTGTACTTGACCTTAGTTTGCAAAATGGCGTCGAGTAAATATACAGAACAGAGTAGAGTTGCACATATACTGAGACTGAGCATTAATATTTATCCCCTGCTGGGTCAGAGATGGCATGCATGGTATGTTGGAGGCTTGCTACTTTCTCCCACTAAACACACACGCGCGCACACACACACACACACACTCTGTCTCTCTCCCACACACATTCATTGCTTATTTTCCCTTCATTCAGTCAGCTGTTACTTCTCTTGAGTTGAAGGACATCCAGATTTTCTGAGTATCCATCCATCTGTGCCATGGATATAGATACTTGATATAGATACTTGATAGCTATAGATGTAAACATTTATGTTTATGAATGCTATCCTAGATGATGCATTTATACATAAAAGGCTCTTGGCCAAGGAAGTTGTAGATTGTCATGGAGGAGTAAGGTCCAACCACATGCAGTGCAGGTAACTCCAGCCAGAGGTGTGTTACAGGACGGGTTGTCCCACAGGTTGTCTTTCATCCTACCGACAGACAGACAGACAGGGGGACGCCCACTCAGGCCGCGTCTTTTCTCTCTATGATCTTTGGGCTTCTCCAGTGACACGGTGAGTGTGTTACCGGATATTTGTGGCATTGTTTTTATTAACGTTTCATAAGGCCATGTCTGTTTTGGGGCCTTGGAGGGAATACGTCTAGCCCCTGGCTTTGAAAAGACCTGTGCATGCAGGGAAAAACCCTACAAGCTGTGTATTTCTGCTGCAAAGACCTAAAGTACCTGGCTATTAAAACAGTTTATGTCTAGTGTTTTCGAAGCATTGGAGGAAAGTAGATTGAAGTGCCACACAGCCTCGTCTCCTGCGTGGCCGGAGCTGAAATACAGCGTCTATATTTGGAAGAAACTCCAGTTAGTCGGATGAAAAATTGAAAGCTTTTTCTTCTGCTGGTCTGTGGGCTTGTCTTTCTTCTTCAAAGGCCTGAGTCATGGAATGACCTTTTAGTTCCCAGGAAGCTGAGTGTCTCCTGTGAGGCACTAGGACGACTTGAAAGCATTTTGTGTCCCCGCGCTGAAGTAGGACGCCAGAACTGTTCCCAGGCAAAGATGACTTTTATACCGCCATCAGGCCGCACAACCGCATACGATGACGGTCGACTCAACCGCCATTTGACGCTGTCACGTGTTTCTTTCTAATTTGCATTATTTTATAGACTCTTTCTGTATTTGCACCCAATTGTTCATTTTATACTGAATGTTGAAGTTGTAATTAAGCATTTTGTTCATTTGTCACATATGGCAACAAAAACCAATAGATGTTTCTGCGGCTTTTTAGTTTGCTACATTCAGGTTGTTTTACTGTACGTTTGTGTGTTGATGAAATGCTTTACGTACAGTGCACTTCACATACACAGACCCCAAATAACAAAACTTTTCTTTCATGCAATTTGCTGCTCAGGCTCGTTAGTGGCTGCAAAGGCATTCACATAGCAGCTGACTGCTTTCGAGGTAAAAATGTAGTCACAAATAGCTGCAAGGTCTCACGTGAAAGACTTTTGCTCTCTTGTACATTGCCCTGCAGGCTGAGGCTGGCAGTGGGCTGCTCACAGTAATCAGCATGTAGCACATGACCTGCATTTATCTTATCCTGCACACAATGTAGCTCAGTGTGCTGACTGGTGGGGTTGGGGGGGGCGTACAAATATAATCGATTTGATAAGCTCATCAAAAGCAAAAGTGAAAACCAGCCACACTATTTCAGTAAATTTCCAAACGGAGTGAACAGAGGCCGGTTTATTTCTTACTCTGACTTACGGTCAGAATAAAGTTCATGGTTCGCCTCAGCCAGTTTCTCCCGGAAATCCTGATCTTGTGATTGCAGACAGTTGAATTTCAATATTCAACAACTTCAGCTGTCAGATGGAAATTCTCTGCATCGCTTAAAAAAAACAGAAAGCCTTCTGCTTCTTGCCTGCTGCACCGGTCCAGTTGTAACACATGATCACTTCCCATATAGTAAAACTTAACTCAGTGGTTCGTGGAGAAATTCAGTTCTGTGCATCAACTTCCTGTTGGTGATTGAAAATCGAAAAATCACAGTAATGTTCAACAACGAATCCAATTCAGTCACAGTTGGGGCTGAATGGTCACAAAATCTACTACTATTTACTTGGGGTTATTCAGTAAGATCCTCTAGAACCTCACGGCCTCACATGTATGCATTATTTTTTTACCTCATTAAAATTGACAAAGCCTCCTCTAAATGTTTAGGAACAGCCCTTTAAAAGTCAATTTGCATGTTGCAGAAATGGGTTAACGTCTTTATGCTGCACATTATTACCTGGTTAGTCAAACATTATCAAACGGAGGTGCGCTCTGGTGCGCTTGGGTGACTGCTGCTGTCATCTGCTAGACTTTGCACTTCAAGATGCACAAGAGGAGTCTGTTGGACGCGTGGCGGGCGCTCAGGAATAGCGCACAAACTCGACGCCTTATGGGTGGGTGCAAACACTGAAACATAAAGGTGTGGACGAGACGTGGGAGGGTAAAACTCAGACTGCTGGGTAAATATTGACACCAGGGATGTTTTTTTATGGACTCTGCTGCTAATCGCTGATCACCCATACAAATAATGTCGTACATAAACGCACAAACCTCCTTGACAACGTTTCCTCCTTATCTCCTACAACGTTAAAAATTGAATTGCATCCTTACCCTGTGGGCAACCTGTCTATTAACCATTAAACAAACTGTGTCTTTCTACTTTCACTTTTCCCGTATATTAGGGAGCAGCCCATATTTTTCCAAATGATATCCTGGGAAGTAGTGGCTGCGTTAATAGAAAACTACTGCAGCTGGAATATTCATATTAACCTACTGAAAGACTCCTTCTGATGGATGCTGTTTCTATGGCAGTGTGTGTGTGTGTGTGTGTGGGGGGGGTGCTGCCAAGCCTTGGTGAAGCTCCATGTGCAGCTGCATCCTGTATCCACTGTACGTAGCAGGATTTAGACTGTTTAAAGGAGAAGTCGTACAATAACACAGTAACTGTGCAGCAGGGGTGAGTTACATTAATCAAATACTTACAGTGCAAATGTTATTATTTGTGTATTCACACTGAAAAGAGTTTTCTACTATATCATTGTGCGGCGGCTTTAACGGGTTTTGCAGTTAATTGAATGAGTTTTCCGAGGAGCAGTGCGTCTCTGAGATAAGAGACACAAATACCAGAGTGACCTTTTCTGAATACACAGGGTTCTCTCTCTGTCTCGCGTCCAATTAGTTTTTTTTTTCATCTCACATCTTTGTCTGTCTCCCCATCCCCAACAGATCGTTTCCAACGTCCTTATCTTCTCCTGTACCAACATCGTGGGAGTGTGCACCCATTACCCCGCCGAGGGCTCCCAGAGGCAGGCCTTCCAGGAGACCAGGGAATGCATCCAAGCACGCCTTCACTCCCAGAGGGAAAACCAGCAGCAGGTGAGAGAGAGAGAGAGGGCGCTGATTTATCATGACAGGAAACAGGGATGTGATAGTGGAGTAACGGCATTACCCAAACAAGCTCCACTGTGATTTAATCAAATAGAGTCGACTATTATTTCTCTGAAAACCATATGGTTTGAATATTAAACACCCAGCTCCCGTAGGCTGCCAGTAATAACACAGATCTGAACTACACCACTGAAACTTGCTCCCGGTTCGGATCTCAGTTCAACCGGGGGTCTTTCTGTGTGGTGCATGTTTGCATGTTCTCCCCGTGTCTGTGTGGGTTTTCTCTGGCTACTTCAGCTTCCTCCTACAGTCCGGTCCCCTGCCACCCTCACAGAATAAGCTGCATAGACTATAGATGGATGGATGGAATTTTACTTAATTAAATAGTGACAGTAGAGACAGACCGGAGGGGCTGTGAGAGGAGGGGGCGGGGGGTAACAGCAGAAAGAGCTTGTATTCACACCTCAGCCACTGTGGTAAAAGATGCAGCATGGATCATGTGCATATATGCATACTGTATTTTTCCAGGAGCTGCATGGAAACATCAGGACCCTGCGACAGACCCTGCATCTGTTTATGTGTGTGTGTTTTTTTTCTTTTCAGATAATTTAAAAGGTGATACATTTCCCATCCAAAATCATCCATCTGTTTAAAAAAAAAACAAACAAAAAAAACCAGTTTTGCAAACCATCGTCTCTGTTACAATAAACCACATGTCCCTTCCTCACAGATTTTGTGCAAAATAATCAACAGGGATTTTTCAAATCCAGATATTCTTTCATTGCAATATGCTGTATGCAGTTTGCAGCATGCTGGAATAATGGTTCTACCATAGTTGGGAATAGGGAGTTTTGTTCCACTCATCACTGGTGAGGGAGACAGTTGCTGGACTGAACTTATTCAGGCATTAGTCCCTCGCCTCCACTCACATAGCCAAAGCCTCCACCTCTTAATTTACTTATATTTGTACACTGAACTTATTCTCCCCCCCCCACGCTTTCCTGCAGGAACGTCTCCTGCTCTCAGTGCTTCCCCGCCACGTTGCCATGGAGATGAAAGCTGATATAAACGCCAAGCAGGAGGACATGATGTTTCACAAGATCTACATCCAGAAGCACGATAATGTCAGGTAACATCAGGGGTGGCTCCCCCGCTGCGAGCAAGAAGTGGGATGATGTGGGGCGGCCGATTGAAACCGCTTTAAATGTCACCGTTTCTTAACATCTCCACACTCAGCAAATCGCTTCAACGTATGCGTTTCCTCTCAAAATAGAAAACACCCACATACATAAGGATGAAGGATGAACATTGGTGCTTGTTTTCCTAAGAAATTTCAGATCTGTGTGATGTATGAAAAATTGTCTTTTTTTTATTCAAAGGTTTGTTTTAAGGCTTTAGCGATTGCTTTAATCTAAATTTTACTTAAAAATACCATACTAATCTCATATCATATTTGTTTGTGTGTGTGTGTGTGTGTGTGTGTGTGTATATATATATATATATATAACCTACATATACACACACACACACACATATATCTACATGAAACAGAAAATGTAAAATAAACCACTATATAATCCACGTTAATCCTGCATGGTTCAGGCCACCCACAGACAGGCAGGAGAGGAGGGATAAGCGAGTGTTGCCATGACAACCGGCTAAATGTTATAATAAACTCTCTCCATACAGTTGACTCAAAAGAAAAATAAACCAACATGGCCATTAAAAAGCAAACAACAAAAAAATACAATACAGTCTTGAAAATGCCTGTCATCATCTACATCAGCAAATGTTATATTACATCAGAAGATTTATCTTTATATAACATAGAAGGGGGGGGGGCAGGACTTGTGCCAATACTCTACAAGTCTAAAAGTTACTGCCACATAATTATAGATGCATGTTTGTAATAGCACATTTAAAATTTAAAGCCGGAAAGTTGTCTTTGCCAGGATTGACATAAAAAAACATGCAGTTTGGTGCAAATTTGTTCCCCCAGCATCTGCAAACACAGTCCGACAGTTTGACAGACTGGACCTCAGCTACTTTCTCTGTCCCCTCTGTGGGGGATCGATGGTTTGAACCCCTCGGTGTTTACGCACTACTGACATTTGCTATTGCACCATGTGGATAATATATGACCCTATAGATAGAGGAGATCATAACCCCTGACCCCTTTGGCGCCTGATGAGTAAGGACTCTTTGATCTCTCTCTCCTCATGCACTGACTCCTGTTTGATGACTGACCTATAACTTGTCAATACTTGGACCAAACAGTGGTGGATATTTTGCCAGGGGTCGTTCAACCCCATGCCTCTTGACCACGGTCCGTACAGTTTCACAATGCCCGGTGAAGTCACAGAATGACCTCGCTTGAGAGCGTTCTGTAACACTGATGACGACCAACATCATGTTACTCCACAGGACTGACTCAGTTGAAGAACTGAGGTTAGTTTTGGCACCACCTGCTGGAGGAGGAAGTAGTGCTAGAAACTGACTTCCCTAAACATGTGTGCCCAGTCGTGCGTGTGAGTGTGTCTGCCTGCGTATTTGAGTCAACAGCAGCCTGGGGATCAGACTGCGGAGTGAGAGTTTTATAGCCTGTAGCTGTCGTAATCAGGTGGCAGCCCAAACATTAGTGCAATAATATGGGCTATTGAAGCCCGTCATCACATTGATGTGCCTCTTTTTCATTTTCACGAGTCATAGCATCAGGTCAAATGAAAGCTTTTGTGCCCAGCAGTCTTTTTTTTATTATCATTGTTAAGGCGATTGTCTGGAATTATTATTATTATTATTATTATTATTATTATTATTATTATTATTATTGTTATTATTATTATTATTATCCTTTTCATTTGCCCAGGTTTAAGAGTTCAGTCTAAGTCGAAGTGCTGATTGTTTTTGAGCGAGGATGAAACAGTTGGAGGGCAGCACGGTGGCGCAGTGGGTAGCGCTCGTGCCTCACAGCAAGAAGGTCCCTGGTTCGAATCTCGGTTCGGGGGATCTTTCTGTGTGGAGTTTGCATGTTCTCTCCGTGTCTGCGTGGGTTCTCTCCGGGTACTCCGGCTTCCTCCCACCGCCCAAAAACATGCATTGTGGGGGTTAGGTTAATTGGCCACTCTCTAAATTGTCCATAGGTGTGCATGTGAGTGTGAATGGTTGTTTGTCTGTTTATGTATTCTGTGTTGGACTGGCGACCTGTCCAGGGTGTACCCTGCCTCTCGCCCGATGTCAGCTGGGATCGGCTCCAGCTCCCCCCGCGACCCTTAACAGGAGTAAGCGGTAGAAGATGAATGAATGAATGAATGAAACAGTTGGAAATTTCCAGGGCATGTGACGGACAGAAGTTAGTGTTTCCAAAACCAATTTGCGCCGAGCCACATGAGAACTTGTGAATGAGCGACCAGACTGAGGAGTTTAGCCACTACAGCAATGTCATGAAGAGGCGAATATACAAGTTCATTAAATGACCTTTTATTAAATAAATAACTGTAATAACGATCAGAAATCTGCAAAAAAATCAATTTATTTTCGTAGAGCGTCCTTTTGCGTGTCTTGTCTGCAAGTCACCGGGGAGCAGGCACCACATTAGCAGCATCCACTAAGCTCGTCTAATTTCTATCTGTTGTGGTGAGTGCGTGGCTAATGGCCAGCTAACCATGTGTGAAAAGGCCTGCTGGGGAGCAGGCAGTGGCGTTTGGTAATTGGGGCTCTGCTGAGAGTCTGGGGAACAACAGGAAGAGAAGTGACAGCTCCTGCTGCTGCAGCGAAAGAGTAAGAGGGAAAACAGATGAGGGTGTCCAGTGGAGAGCCAGTCTCTAATGCTCCGGAGCCTGTTGCTGCACTAGAGCCCATCCTCACCGGGGCCCTTACTGCTTTTCTTTCTCCAGTGCAGGGACCCTTTAAAGATTTAGTCTAAACACTAGAATTAAAAAAAAAAAAGTCCTTAAGGGCAAGTTTTCATCCAAAGGTCAGTAGCTGCGTCAGCTACAGGTAGAAAATAATTACAGCTCATTACAGAACCCTGGTGCACACACAGTGGACTTTTTCCAAATGTTTTGTTTTTGTTTTGTTTTGTTTAAAATTTCCACAAAAGTGACAGGAAAAGTCGTCATTCAGCTTTACACACGTCCTCTTGCACTCAATCCCGATGACTCAGCAAGAGTAATGACGCGCTCACAGGTAAACATGGCTTCATCAGTCAGATGAAATTGTGTGCTGACTAAGCTATAAATGCATGATGCGGGAGGGCTTTGGGTTGGGATGTTCTGATGCTGCTGGGCGACCCCGTTATGGTTCAGGAAAATAAACACAACGCTGTTCATGTAGGCCAGCATCACCCTGAAGAGACAAACATGCACTGGACCTTAGCTCTGATCTCCGTCCTCTAACTGGAGAACAGGACAACAACTGCACAACAAATGTAAATGCAATTAATCGTGTGTGTGTGTGTGTGTGTTTGTGTGTGTGTGTGTTACATAAGGCTGTATTGCTGATGAGGCTGGAGCCAGGCTGTCGTGCGTGCAGAGAGCGTACAGTCTCAGAAACCAGCTGATGCTCACTGCCTTCATACACATTTAAAAAAGACGTGTCCAGATGCTGAAAAACAATGCATGGCTTCGATTCTGCAAGAGTCAGGCGGGAGGACGAGATGGTTGTTTACAGAAAAGAACAGGAAATGATGAAACGAGCAGGAGTCTGAGCCGTAGGATGATTAAAAGGATGGACGGTGGGGGTCTGTCTGTGTGAGGGGTATTTGTTGTCCCCCTGGCTGAGGTTACAAGCCAGCAGCAGAGCTGTGGAGTTAAGCAGCTGGGAGCAGATAAAAGGCAGCCGGCCGGTGGCGGTGCGAGTGCCAGACGAGTGGGGATCACGGGGTCAGGCGAAATGGCTTTGACTCAGCTGAGGTTTGACCCCGGAGCTGAATTTGTTTTGGTGGCTGTGAGAGCAGAAAGGGAATATCTTGCTCTCATACACAAACAAAGACAGCAAATTCTTATTTGCAGCATTAATATCTGAAAGAGAGGTTTTATTTATTTATTTTTTAATGGTTTTGCCTCCGTGTGCAGCCTGATTGACCTCAGGCTTTGACCTTTGCAGTAGGGATTAACAACTTGTTGAGTGTATTCCTTAAGGAGCCAAATAAGTGTTTCTGCTTTTTGACTCCGTCATTCTCAGATGCAGTCGAATGGTTCGCCAAAGGCTGCGTTTGTCCTCGACCCCAAAAATATCAACTGATCTGAAAGGAAACAGAGCCACGGATTTATCTCGAAGGCGTTTGTCTTCTCTTGTGTTTCTTTTCTGGGCGACCACCACGTGGTTCAGTCCAGGATCTCCTCTGCAGCCACTGTCACTAACAAAAGCGATTTAACTTGGCGCATTAAAAAGTGACTCATCGCCAAGGTAACCATTAGACGGGAATTAAAGGGCCCTGGTCTCTTTCTCATAGCCCGTCTCACTGTTTCCCCTGTGCCTCTGTGACCATGTTTTCTGCTTCACTGTGTCAGTCGAGGGGCTGATAATCCACCAGGAAATCTCAGCATTATGTATTTGACATTACGTATTTGACTAAAAATAGATTCTGTGCCCATAGGCTCATCTTGTTTTGCGATAATGTTTTATTCATTTAATCTAAAAAAAAAAAAAATCTGTCACTAATTCTTTAAACATGCGGCAGCATATTTAGAGTCTGTAAAACAAGTGATGAATTAAGATAAAACAAAGAAGATGATGAAATAAGGGCTTGTAGGATACTTACTTATTAAAAATAGAAACAGTAATCCGTGCATCATAAAAAATGAAAGCGCTCCCGAGCTCAGGCGTGCTGGGCGAAGTGTCTGGTTTCACTCGACCACCCATGCAACAGTTCCCAGAAAACAATCAATTATTCCCAGGAACGTGTGCCCCAGCGTGGGGACACTCAATCCTTTTCATCTTCACATCCAAATTGAGTAAATTTAGGAGTCTTAGTGCTTTTAACATGTGGGCAGCCGTGCAAAAAAAAAAAAAGAAAACCTCCCTATAACACTCAGGCGGATTAATGCCACGTACCCAGAATGCAGAATGCATTTGAACTTGCATAAAGGGACATAAATAAACTCCTGCACGCCCTCCCCACATGCACCGTCCAAACACACCCTGTCACTGGCCCTGTGACATTCATGTGAGCTTGTCTGGACTCAAACCTTTATTTATTCATATCTTCTTCTACTTCTGCTTCTTCTTCTTAGACATATGCGCCTGTCTATGCGTTTGAAAATAAAAATAAGCTTCAAAGCCGGTACAGTTGCCATGGAAATCTCAAGGGCAGGACACGCGGTTGCCAGATACAAGCATGACAAAACGGGAGGCTTTTGTACATTAAACATTGTCCTCAACAGTACGTTCTCTATAATAAATGTGTTGGATGTGTTGTTATTCACAGTTTGCCATCAGTGCTTGGCTGGGGTGGGGGGTGGGGGGTGTTTATCTGTGCGTGTCGCTGAGCCCATTACTCCCTGTACCTGCCATCCTTGTCTCTTGCTCCTCGTTTGTTCCTAAAGGAGAAATGATGTTGGTGCGGTCTGATCATCCGTCCGCAGTGGTCTGCCTGTGGTAGGAGTGAAATGAAGAAACCTCAGTCACAGTCAGACCGCCGCTGTATCAGGTGACCTTGTTCTCGGGGAAGGGAGGCGTCGAGTTACTCAGATATGTATAGCGTCTGTTATGGTCTGTTCAGCATCGCACTGTGGTTCTGCGCATCAGTCCTCTCCCTCACGTCTGTCTCCATCACCAGTAAATTATCTTTGCTTCAACTTAACCTAGATATTGTTTGTGTGTTTGGCAAATTTTTTTGTCGCGCAAACTCTGAGGCATTTACGTGAATATTGGCTTTACAAAGCAAATAAATAAATTGGATGTGAGCAGGAGCAGCATATTCTGGAGATCTGTGTTTGTTTACTGTTTAATACTAAGCAAAGAGAACACCAGCGAATAAGCAGCGAGAACTGTCAGAAATCATTTTCATGGCAACAGCTTAAAACGTTTATTGTTATTTTATCAAAAACAATGTGGGATGTGGTCGTACGAGGTGGAACTAGTCTTTATTCGCCAGTCCTTCTCTTCATCAAACTGGGCACTGAAAAGTTGAAAAGTTGGAAACTATCTGAAGTTATATTCTGTCTCTTTTGTCTTTTACATCTCGGCAGCATCTTGTTCGCAGACATCGAGGGCTTCACCAGTCTGGCATCCCAGTGCACCGCGCAGGAGCTAGTGATGACCCTCAATGAACTCTTTGCCCGTTTTGACAAGCTGGCTGCGGTAAGGATGTCATCATTTCATTCATATAGATATTCCTGTATGTTTATGTGTATGCGTGTGTCATGTGCATGTCATATTTTAATTCGCCACACCTTTTATGAAAGCAGGCTTAGAAAATGTTTTTCTAGAAAATACAGGGGGTCCTCGAGTTACGACGATAGCGAGTTATGTCGTTTTCGTGGTTACGACACATCTCCCGTGAACTTCCTTGTTTAGGCTTAAGCGGTTTGCCCCGTAAATATGTACAGACTTCGCACGGGAACTAGTTGGTGAGCGCTCTCTGTCTCTCAGCGCACCTGCCGGCTCTCCCACACCTGGCAATACCGTAGGTTTATTCACAACACAGGGTCTACACGGTTGATATCAGAAATCTAAAGGAAATGCTCATTACACTCGCGATATCAACCCCTACAGTGACAAAAGGCAATTCCCCATAGTAAACTCTTATTGTAGGGTGGTGTTATAGCGACATCTAGTGGCACAATGTATGCACAATGGCACAATGAATGTATGTTCCGACTAACGTCGAAATTCGGTTACGACACATTCGGACGGATCTCCGTCGTAACTCGAGGACCCCCTGTATTTTACTACTCTCCTGCACAAATAGTGAAACATATTGTTCAGGTACCACTGAATAATGCTAACACAGTGGCACAGTGGTTGCTTCTAGTGAAAGTGTCTGCAGTCATACTTGGTGTGAAGCAGCGTGAAGTGTAAAGGTTTGAGGTCAGACACGCCCAAACACAATTCTGTGTGTTCCTGAGAACCTTGGTCCTTCTGGTGACTGTGACCGAGGTGAATGAGTCACAGACGGAGGGTTAGAGACTGACTCAGCTCAGTAACACTGTGTCTGTACATCCTGAACGTGACAATGGGCAGGGAGAAAGAAGGGCCTGACTAAAAGGTCACGCGCAGCAGCTTTTCCCCTTATTTCTTTAACCTGTGTTTTGTCCACTGACAAATATATAGAGCATATGTAGCTCTTACATGTCACAAAGCTCCGATGCCTCATTCACATTACTATTCCAGTTTCAACACTGGTTGTGGTGTTCGTAGTCTTTGGTGTTTTGTATCCCCTTGGTGCATAACGTTCCAGTTTCAAGGCTCATCTCTGCCCTCCGAGTTTCGTGCTCTGATAAAACCTGAAGCCTCATGACATTGCGAATGTGCAAAAAGTATGCAGATGCCCTGCGGCTATGAAATCATGAAATGTTTGGCAGAGTTATTTAGAAGCATGGGGTCCTGACGGTGAGCGGGTGCATGGGAGAAAAAGACCTGCTCTCTGATCGTCAGGCGCTCACATGGAAGATCAGAGGAGGATAGTTTCTGTGCTGGAGGAGGACTAGGGGAGGGAAAGCTGTTTTGAAGGTGAACAACAAGAGCAGTAGCTGCACAATAGGACCTCCAGCTTGTTTGAGTAATATGGGCCTAAATAGTCCGAGACAGAGTTCTTCTTCTGTCTGTGATTTACAGCATAATATTTAAAGTCAACGTTGACAGAAGAAGAAGTCATAATAATGGAAACACACTGTCCCATGTTGTAGCTCGTGTGGACAAGGTGGAACTGATTGATACTTTCCTGCAGTTGACCCTTACTCGTCATGCTTCAAGGTTGTTAAATGCTTGGGCCATATCAGGCATACGCAAAGGGTCATTTGATCTGTCTGAGGGATCACAAGATGAATCCTAATATAACAGCAGAGAAAAACACATTTTTAAAATTTTTGTTTGTGTGCTTTTACTTTTTATGATGAATTATTGAATAGTGTTTTTTTTTTGCCCGAGGCCTCTGAAACATTGTAAATCAACAGTCTCAAAAGGTGAGAACAGAGCAGTAGTCAGTCTTTGAACTGGTCACATACATAGAATACAAAGCGTGTAAAGGTTGTCTGACCTACATTGGTCCCAAAAATACACATCATCTGATACAAACATAAAAACAGACTTAGGAACGGATTTCCAGTCATTTAAGTGGCTCCAAATTTTTATCTGCTATAAAATCTTGCAACCTCCCATCTATATATGCAGTAGCTAATTTATAATGTACAACCCACAGCTTCTCAAGCAGCATATTCATGAATATTAAATTGAATTCAGATGCTTCACTGTCCAGTTACCACTCAGTGTTTGTAATTTGTTTGTGAAAGGTGAAATGATATGCTAATAAAGATCTGTGCATGAAACAGGCATAATGGCATTATCAACCAGAAACGTTGCTGCTGACACGTTTATATCCATGCCACACACACACACACACACACATTGTGTATATGCTCTTTACACAGTGGGGCTTTTTGTGTTTTCCCTCAGCCATGTGCTAGAGAGATACTCAGGAGGCTATCATGAGACACAGTGTTCCCATGAGCCCTACAGACACACACACATCAGCCAATACGGGGGAAAAAAAATGACAGTGTTGCCTGTTAAAGAGCAGCAGCAAAAATTTTGTAAAACAAAACACTAAGATTGTTTTCCAATGGAGAGCTAGCAGATAGGAGAACTTATTTTGCTGTGTCCAGTAAACCAATCATGTTGATCTCTGTTTTACTTAATTAAGCTGACTTATAGTTATGACGTCACATATGGGCAATTATGTTGTAAACTCGGTTTACCGTGATCGGAGTCTCTAATGGGCAGGTACACCTGGGTGTCGTTGGTGTAACAATGAAAGCAAGCAGCGTGCTTGTGAATGCGGTGGGACACATGTACAGAGACAATACAATTGGTCCCAAACCTGACCCCTGAGGGACACCATACTTAACATCATATTCAGCATGGAAAAGAACGCTGTCAGAGGCTGCATTAAGATTTCAGAATAGCATCGGAGCCGCGTTACAGAATTAGATTTAATCTGTGATGATAGCTGCAGATTGGGGTTGTTGGTGCAGTAAAAACAAAAAGCTCTCAAGGACAACCGAGTCTGAATTGACAGGGCCACACAGGGGACAGGTGTTAAGGTCCGTCTGCCAGCCAGGGATGGTTAAAAGTTAATGGATGTTGTGACAGTGGAGCGGGTCACTGACGAGGCAGGATCTCTGCAGGTGCAGTTGATGGTCAGTCTGCCTTTGAAAGACAGGTCGAAGTGTTTGCGAGAGAAAGAAAGGGATGACAAATTGAGTGCCCTACGCACAACTGGTTAAAGCGCCATTGTACCATTGTTTCATCAAAGCAATGGTGCAAAACCACCATGCTATTTAAAACATACCCTCATCTTTTTACTAGGTGCAATGCCATGGGAGTAATCCCATGACCTGCCACCAATTTTCTACATATAAATATTAGACATATTGTTAAGTGGGTCACTTTGGAAACAAGTGAAGAATGTAATTGTGATGTTCACGTTTTTCGTTGGCGCTTATTTCCAGTCATTTGTTCTTTACTGACAGGAGAACCACTGTCTGCGGATCAAGATCCTGGGAGACTGCTACTACTGTGTGTCTGGGCTGCCAGAGGCGAGGGCCGACCACGCCCACTGCTGTGTGGAGATGGGCTTGGACATGATAGAGGCCATCTCGTAAGTCACCGTGGGGGTTGAAAGAACCTATTGTTTCTCCGCTTTGCATCACAGTATGTATTGTACAGTAGCCTGACAGTCAATGTTGAATCCAATATGGATGGATGAACGGATAATATCCGGTTACAGTTTTAGTTCTACTTCATGGCAGCTACTTATTGTTCTGCTGGCAGTAAATAACATACATACAGTATCCAGTGTCATTGTTTGGGGTTTAGTTAAGGGTTCAGGGCTTTTGAATGGTGGTAGTGAATTATGTAAAGTGTCTGTTATTACCTTCCTGAAGGGTCTGAACACTCATAGCTGCTTTTTATTTGTCCCAAAAGAGCCTTAATCTGCCACGACAGCCATTAGCATTATACCCTCTATCACTTCACAAATCCCATTCTCCATTAACTGTTGTTGTTAATGGTGTTCGGTGAAACAGGGCTCTCTGTATGTGGACTTATCCCAGTCTCCCCGGGGCTACCACTTCAAGCCAAAGACTGACGTATTATAAAATATAGTCCTGCTCTCCCTCCCTTTCTCTCTGGCCAGTAGTTAGATGGGAAGATATTTTCCACTCTCATATCATATAGTGTCCTAGAGTAACAATACTAATTATAAAACAGACCCCCAACAGCCGGCAAATAGTGTAACACAAAGGCCCAATAACATTTCTCCCCTTTGCACCATTGGTCCATTTTGCACATTCGTGCTTTACCAAATAAAAAATAAGGTGTTCCAGCTTTAACACTGAGCAACCACCATGTATCAACAGAGATGTCATCTTCAGAAGCGATCTTTAGGGGATGGATAATAAAAGACGGGTGTTTCTTGCAGGCTGGTACGGGAGGTGACTGGTGTGAATGTGAACATGCGAGTGGGCATCCACAGTGGCAGGGTGCATTGCGGAGTGCTGGGACTCAGGAAGTGGCAGTTCGACGTCTGGTCCAACGACGTCACATTAGCCAATCAGATGGAAGCTGGGGGCAAAGCTGGGTATGTCTCCAGTCATGGTCAAGTTCAGATCGGTTTTGTGGAAAGTGGATGGACTGCAATGTGCCGCATCTGGATAACTAACATTTATTTAAGTGTTTTTCGTAATTGCAGGCGTATCCACATCACTAAGGCCACGCTGAACTATCTGAATGGGGACTATGATGTGGAGCCAGGAGAAGGGGGAGAAAGAAACGCCTACCTGAAGAAAAACAACATAGAAACCTACCTCATTGTGGGCTGCAGTCAGAAAAGGGTATTGTTTGAGTTTAATATGATAAGATATTTTGAGCACTCTACTGTCCTTTATTTATTTATTTTTATAGCTATTTAACACTGCACTATTTAACACTGCACTGATGTGCAGATAGAGTTTGCCTTTACAGTCATGTTCTGATTGGCTGAGACTGACACATGACCACATATTATACCGTACCATAAAACCAAATCAATAAAGCAGAAGCGGCTATAATCTGCAGTTCTGTACTTATCGGCCTGTAAGGCTTCATCTGCAGCCTCAGACCTGGTGGTATGTGTACTGACGGTCACACAGCCGGTCCATATGGTCGATATCGCTGTTTATAAACTGGACGTCTGTCGCATTGCGAGCTGCGTTTCGGAGAGAACCGAGTTCATCTCTGCTTCACTGCATGAATTTGTTTATGACTGTGCCGGTTTTATCTGCCGGCTCTGTCCTCCAGCGCTATCACAAGCTGCGGCTATAGATAGCACGTCATGTGATATCCTCCTCTCCTGTTGCCGCTCCTGCTGTGAGACAGAAGGACGAATGTTCAATCTAATGATGACATTTTTGCTCTTGAAGAGTGCATCCTCCACACTGTATGTCATTCTCATATCGGACTGGTAAGAAAGGACATGTTGAAGATGCTGTATTACAAATGGATGCTTTCAATTACTTCTTGTCTAAGAGGTGTTATAGTATTAGATGACAAGAAAGAAAAGACACGTAAACATGCACACTTAAAACGCATTTTACCACCATTAAATCTATATAAACTTAAAATAACATGACAGCCTTTAAGACTGGGCTGTACTATGCTGCAGTATCATATAGATTTTGTATAAGATTGTCTTTTTTGTCTCTTTTATTGATGCCACATCATTATCCTTTTTATCTAACTACATCTGAGCAGAGAAAATACAGGGGGTCCTCGTGTTACGACGGTCACGAGATGTTGTTTTCGTGGTTACGACACATCTCCCGTGAACTTCCTTGTTTCGGCTTAAGCGGTTTGCCCCGTAAATATGTACAGACTTCGCACGGGAACTAGTTGGTGAGCGCTCTCTCTGTCTCTCAGCGCGCCTGCCGGATCTCCGTCGTAACACGAGGACCCCCTGTATATAACTGGTTTTTTTTCGCCTTCTCACCCGATTCCGAATATGAAGCTCCAGTGTGATACAAAATGAAAATTAATTCAAGATAGAAAACTAGGCCCCTTGCACCACGTTGTTGATTGAAAGAGGTGACAAATGGGTCGGAATGTGATGTAATGTGGTTTGGTGTTTTCCACCCACCAGTAAACGACAGAAGAGTTCAAGGCGCGATTGTTACCTGTAGAGATTTTTGCCAAACTCAGACAGCGTTGTTAAGTCTTTGTCTTTTACAGAAAGAGGAGAAGGCGATGATCGCCAAGATGAACCGACAGAGGACCAATTCCGTCACTCACAACAGCGGCCACTGGACCGACCGTCCATTCTACAACCATCTGGCAGGAAACCAGGTCTCCAAGGAGATGAAGAGGATGGTGAGGACAATTTAAAAACAGAGCAGTCATCGATGTATTAAACGTTTGACTGACAGTCTGCTTTGCAGTCTTTCAATTGATCTCATCTGTTTGAGTCAGATGACTCTATTCCAATATTTCATCTCGGCTCCTGTTTGACAATGAAGCCAACACATTGTTAATACCCATAATCCTTTGATCTGCAGTCCTGATAAGCAGGAGCTATGACCCTTAATGACACACTCCGCCTCTCATGCCTCACCTGCCTCCCTGAGAGCTTCTCAGGGAGACAAAAGCAACACGTAGGCAGCTGCAGTGTAGCTGGTACCACAAGCTAAACAAGAGACCACCCCCATCCACCAGTTTCCACCCTCGCCAAGGCTGAATGAGGAGAATGTAGCAGCAGCACGGGGATGTGACCACACCGAGAATCGTTTCTATTTATGTGCTGATGCTCTCCCTTCTGATCCGACCCTGCACACAGTGACTCACTCAGTGAATGGATGCACCCACATTGGAAACACACACACACACACACACACACACACACACAGAGTTCTTTATTTCTTTATGTCCATATCATCACTACACCCACCTCTCGCTGTGACACCGTTATGGAGAAGAAGAGAGCTGTGTGCTCAGTCAAGCAGTCAACATGGATTTTCACATCAGTGACTTCTATGCGTTATCACTTGACCCCTGCAGTTCTGATTAGAATATGTGCATCAAGTGGCTATTTAGTGTTTCGAACAGGAAACAAAGGAAAGGGTGCCACCTACTGAAAAGCAAAAACTCTGATTGAAAAAAAAACCCCCAGCCATGGCAGAGTTTTTATTTTTATCCACAAGATGGAACCAGAGATTCACGTTAGCTTACTTTGTTTCCATAGGGCCACACATGGACATGAGACCATTATTGACGTGGGACCAAGAAGTCAGGCCCCCAAAGCCAGAACCTACGGCAGACAAATAGACAAATATTGTACAAAAAAATCAAAACAAAACAAAAACAAAAAAACAGTAGAACGATTATATAATATTTTTATCGTGTGCTGTTAAGTAGGACTTAAGTGGGACGTCTGGTTGAAAGAGGAAAAATAAAGTTGTTGTCGCTCTAGAAATGATCACTTCTGTCTAATTTTACTGTTTGTCTCTCTGTCTTTTCTGTCTCGCAGGGTTTTGAAGACCCCAAAGACAAGTGAGTCATGTCTTTTATTACACCCATTTGACATAAATGAACACGAGTTCTCATCTCTCCTAGACAAGACAGAGATCATTAAATACACTCTACTACGGGCTGCTTAGCAGTTAAATACGTGAGTCTTCAGCAGAAGCAGTAACTGATAAGGAAACTATTCTTTTAGTGAAAGCCACATAATGAACAACACATTAAGATCAGGAGTCACACAGTGTTTAAAGGGGTTTGTTGTTGTAGCTGCTTGTTGCTGATGTAAGCACCCATTAAACTCGTAACCAATTTGCTAACGAGAGAATAAAGACGGCACAGAGAAGAGAAGTCATGCACCAGGATGTTGTAAGGTCGGCACTCTATATTATCATTTATTGATTTCAGTTCAGTTTTCAACCTGCTGCGGCTTCATTATAGTACAAAACTAGACGAGGCAGTTAAAGCTGCAGGGGTATTTTCTTGGCTTTTGTTATGCATTGTGATTTTTTTTTACACACACACACACACACAGACACACACACAGTGTAATAACTGTTCTCACAGCGGCACGTCTCTGTCAGCTGATTAGTGCTTGTCAACAAGACGGGAGAGTCTCAATCGATGTGACACTTTGCAGATTCAGAGTTTAGTCCAGGACACGATGGCTCGTCAGAGTCTTTTGGGGCTGAGCGGCGTGATGGCCTTTTAGGTCAATTGCACCTTTTCCCTTTGCATACCATTACCCAGATGTTACTGCACCTCAGGGCTCGGTTGGTTGTTAGGGTTGATTTACTGGACATTTGTCCCCACTTTGTGTAAAGAGAATTAGCTGCTTGGTTCTCTGGGAAGACACCAATGTGGAAATCTATACAGCCTCTTTCAGTGTAGTGGAGATGAAAATGTCACCCAGTCTCATCTTGTGTTATTCAGGCATTTCATTTTCAGAAACACGCAGGAAAACCTGAACCCGGAGGACGAGGTGGACGAGTTCCTGGGCCGGGCAATCGATGCACGCAGCATCGACCGCCTGCGCTCCGAACATGTCAAGAAGTTCCTGCTCACCTTCAGAGAGCCCGATCTGGAAAAAAAGGTTGGTGCGCATACACACACACTGACACATGCTGCCACATGCTGCTGTTTTAGTAGGAAATAATTGGTCATGACAAGCTTGTTGTAATATACATAGGTAAGACGAAGGACCAAACAGAGCAAATAAGGGACAGTAATTATATAATGTATTTCAGGATATCTTCTCATTTCAGAGCCGGAAAACTATTTCTACATAAACTATTTCTACATTTTTTTTTTTAATTTAATCTCAACCAGTATTAGACGCAGAGTAAAGAAAAGTCAGTCATCAGATGTTGAATGGTCACTGTGTCATTGTGCTCTTCTTCTCTCCTGCAGTACTCCAAACAGGTGGACTCCAGGTTTGGGGCTTACGTGGCCTGCGCCTCCCTCGTGTTCCTCTTCATCTGCTTCATACAGATCGTCATTGTGCCACCGTGAGTCATCAGGCCTCTAGAGGAGCCTTAAAAACATCCACATTGCAAACTCAAATTGACAACAGTATTTTTTTTTTTGGGACACATTGGACGCAACGGTCATTTTATGATTAACAGATGTTCGAATCATCTGTTCCCCAGTTTAATCCCCAAACAAATATGAATGGGTGTTTGTATAGCGAAGGGGTTAACCCTATGTGGAGTACGCTATGAAAATATATGAAATTATAGAAACAATTCTAAAAAATTCAATTCTGAAAAAGTGCTTAAAAATGACGTTCTCCATCCTCTGTTTTTAGTCGTAGTCCTTATCGTATGTTCGTCCTTCTCTACGCAAGCGGAGTTATGAAGATGAAAACATTTCCACAGCACCGAAGCAGAATCGATGAGTCTTAGGAGAGAAAGTCGAATTAAAATCAGTGTCACTTTATTCGCGCAGCGGCCAGATAGAATAAAAAGGTCTGACAGACTTTGTCTCTCTGAGACTCCTCTATCTTCGCAGACTTTCCTCCCTGCCCATCCCCCTGTATCGATCTCCTTCACTCTACCTCTTTATTAACCTTTCTCCCCGATCCTTTCATCTCACCACTCCCCCTGCTTCTATTTTATTCCCGTCTTAACCTTGCGGTCCTCCTCAGAGTCCCTCCTACGCTGCCTCCTCTCTCTCATTGTTGAATCTGCTTCCCTTAATCTTTCTCACTGTCTAATATCTGTCTAATATCTAATATCCCTCCATATATATTATGAAATAGAGATATTCCCTGTCACCATCATCACCTCCTCAGCCGAGACTCAGAGAAACAAACTGTGAGACAATAAACAAGTATATGATGTGTATATCATGTATATTATAATGTGTGGCATGTATGTAATTGCATCTGATCTTTCTGTCTGCAGCTCCAGGCTGATGATCGGCTTCTTCATCACCTGTCTCATCATTCTGACGGCCGTTATGTTCGTCTCGGCTGTGTACTGCTGTTTTGGGGTAAGTTGTCTATAACTCGGCACCTCGTGCGGGTAAAACACATCAGTCTTTTTTTGAGTGATGTGCGACAGAAGTGATTAGAAGATTTCTTGGGATGTAGCGTTGTCAGATATTTATCCCAAATGTCATCGAGGGAAGAGACGGACTGACAGCTTCCCCTCCTGGTCCTCATCACTCATCTGAGGCAGATCTGTTCAGTGTTTTTTCAGGCAGCTTTAATGATTTATGGACTTGTTATAGATTTCAGACAACGTGTTGCAGTAATGTTAACATATAATCCTAATGGCAACGTTTATTTTTGAAAAGACTTTTTAAACTATTAACTGTGCAACTCTATTTAGTTTCTCAAGTTACAGCTATACTGTCATAACTGTAATAGTAATAATTATGATTTATAATTTACAATTAGACAGCACATTTAGAATTACACTGACAACTGTGTGGCTATATTTATTTAATTTAATTTATTTATTTTTTATTTATTTCATTTTATTTATTTCGGGGCTGTAGGTAAAATTCTATGTCTGTATTTCCTTATCCCCTCTTTACCCATGACTCCTCGTTCCCCAGCTGTTCCCCGTCCCCCTGCAGATGCTTTCCAGGAGGATAGTCCAGTCGAGACTGAACAGCACCGTGGTGGGCGTCTTCACCATCATCCTTGTCTTTCTTTCTTCTTTCATCAACATTGTAAGTTCTTGTTAACAGAAGTCCCATTACAAAAAAAATTGAAATAAAATTTATTCAGGAACAATTCACAATTCCCAGATAACAACCAGTAACAGTCTGATGTCCTTTCACCCGTCCTCACTGACCTTTGACACTGCCCAGTTCACCTGCAGCAGCCACGACCTGCGGAGCTGCATCAAAGCCGAGCTCAACATCAGCCTGGACAGTGTTAATGCCTGCCATGCCCATCTACTCAACTACAGCCTGGACACACAACAGAACCCCTGTGGAGACGACAACCTCATCTGCAGCTTTCCAGAGGTACAGGTTTACCGTGTCCTGTGTGTGTGTGTGCATGTCTGTGTGTGTGTGTGTGTTTTCTGACTCAAAATAATTTATTGTGCTAATTATGTAGTTTATTTATATTTTTCTACATGAAACATTAACATCATATATCTGACTATATTGAACAAAGCCATCTGTTTAAGCAGCCACAGCGGCAGATGTATCAAAAATGTGTCTAATCATTGTTGAAGGTTTCTGCTGCAGTTTTCATATCATTATGCCCAAATGTTTCTCAGCAGTTACATTCATAAAGTAAAACGAGGCAATATGTTTTAGTTTCTGTCCGAACATCAGCTCAGAAATAATACATATGCAAAAATATATCTTTGCCTTTTAGTGCTGCACTTTTATTTTAGTGCGATCAATTTGTCAAGTTGCATCATTTTTAAGTCAAGTAAAGTGCAGTTAGAAATGTCAACACTTATTTTGCACTATAATCTTTTACTTTGCAACTAATTAAAACAACAAGTTAAATATTCTCCTAATGTGACTCAGTCATTATGGGCTGAATAAAAATCTTAATGTCCACACGTGAATAACTAACGGACATTTCCTACCATCTCTCCTGCCTCAGTACTTCTCGTCCTGCGTGCTGCTCAGCCTGCTGGCCTGCTCAGTCTTTCTGCAGGTCAGCAGCATCGGTAAGCTCTTCCTCATGCTCTTCATTGAGCTGCTTTACCTTCTCATCATGGAGGTGCCCAAAGTGAGCCTCTTCGACAACCAGGACCTGCTCGTCATGGCCAACGCCATCAATGCTGTGTGAGTCACTGTTGTGTGTATGTTTTTTTTTTTTACACCTGTGATAGTAGTCAGCTGATTGGCACTTCTTTATTCCTCCCGTTACAGCGAGAACATTAATGGAACAAGGTGAGCATGACGGCGTCTCCTCCTACCACACAGAGCCTAAGCCTCTGCTCCACCAGCCGATGAAGCTAACAGCATCATTATCAGTGTGCTGGCACAAATGAGGCTATAATGACCTGCTGGCAACAGATGCTAATGCTAATGGGCCAAGATGCAGAGGGCAGCTTGTTTTGGTGTCACATTGCAAAGTCCCGCAAAGTTGTTCTCCACACCCGTTTTCTAACTTCATGTTGGATGGGAATTGTTGATTTGAATTAGGTCAGTGCTCATGGTGCATGAAAACCTAACAGGTGTTCCTGTGTGCTGACCTCTAGCTGTATGATGGACTCCAAGGTTCCCCTGAAGATCATGACCCCGGTGGTCATCACCGTCTTCGTTCTCGCCCTCTACCTCCATGCGCAGCAGGTGGAGTCCACAGCCAGACTTGACTTCCTCTGGAAGCTGCAGGTTGGTGTCTCGGGGTCATGGGGACATAAACGCGTTGTGGGGACTCGAGTTTTCATTTGAATAAGTTGTTGGTCTAAATCAGTTGTGGAGTTGCTTCACTGTAAACCAGAAGTATCAATATTTTATTTTCCTTCTTAATCCTCGTCTCCAACTCTTCATGTAGGCCACAGAGGAGAAGGAGGAGATGGAGGAGCTGCAGGCCTACAACCGGCGTCTGCTTCACAACATCCTTCCCAAAGACGTCGCCGCCCACTTCCTGCAGCGTGAGCGCCGTAACGACGAGCTCTACTACCAGTCCTGCGAGTGCGTGGCAGTCATGTTCGCCTCCATCAGCAACTTCTCTGAGTTCTACGTGGAGCTGGAGGCCAACAGCGAGGGGGTGGAGTGTCTGCGGCTCCTCAACGAGATCATCGCCGACTTTGATGAAGTGAGATGTAAACAAAAAGCAGCTGCAGCTGTATATGTGTGAGAGAGAGCTGGGCCGCAGTCTTTTTTCACTGATGCATGTCTTATTTTATTATTTCAACTGGGAATTGGATTCAAATAACCTGAACCTGGCTAAATATATAGCTCTGTCGATTAAACCCTCCATCTCCTGCCAACATTAGATCATCAGTGAGGATCAGTTCCGTCAGCTGGAGAAGATCAAGACCATCGGCTCCACCTACATGGCAGCCTCCGGCCTCAACGACTCCACATACGACAAAGCCGGGCGCTCGCACATCCTCGCTCTGGCTGACTACGCCATGAGGCTGATGGACCAGATGAAATACATCAACGAACACTCCTTTAACAACTTTAAAATGAAAATAGGTGAACTGTCTGCAGACTGTATTTGTATTTAGGGATTTTGTGGGACTGTAACTGACTTAAACTCAAATGAAAGCAACTTTGCTTTCAGAAGATTAAAATGCTCAGTTGCCAAGTTGTAGCTGAAGATTTGTTGTTCATATCTATAATGGGAGAGAAACCTTGATCCAAATTTGAAAAAAAAGAGGCCTGACAGAATAAATATAACTTCGCCAACCAAGCTTTGTTATAAGTAAACGAAAGGGTTGATACTATGTGAGAGCAGTATTTTTGTAGGAGTGCAACTGGCTTGGCAAAACGTTACAGTTGTCTGGGACTTATTTCCTATGTTAGGTCTTAACATGGGCCCTGTGGTTGCTGGAGTGATCGGGGCCAGGAAGCCTCAGTATGACATCTGGGGGAACACGGTGAACGTGGCAAGTCGCATGGACAGCACAGGTGTACCAGAGAGAATCCAGGTGTGTGACACAGTACCACATCATGAAACATCTTATCAATCAAGCCATCCAACTTTATTCATATAGCCCATATTCATAAAATCACAGTTTGCCTCACAGGGCACGACGTCCTCTGACCTCTGCCCTCAGCAAGGCTGAGGCAAAAGAAACACAGGCGAGGCGCTGGTTTGCGATCCCTTAAGAGCGAGAGAAGGCAGAGAGCTAAAGCGTTGTTATGTTAACAGAATGATACAAGTAAATTGGCTCAGTGGAGTAAAACAAAAAAAATCAATCGACTTAATCAATGCTAAGTGATTATCTTTACGTGCAAAACAAAGACGACACATCGTTTAATGTGTGCGCTCACTGTTCCTTCCTCCTTTTGCCCTCAGGTGACCACAGACCTGTACCAGGTACTGAACTCCTACAACTACACACTGGAGTACAGAGGCATGGTCACAGTCAAGGGCAAAGGAGAGATGATGACCTACTTCCTCACCAGCGGACCCCCCGGCAGTTAACCTACACTAAATGATAAACAGGACACGTGGGTGTTAACGCGCCTTAACTGTGTCTCGGTCGTAACGAGCAGCCTCATGGACCTCTGATAGCTCGCGGTGGACTGAGACCAACCGAGACGTCTCTTCTCACACCGCATGAACACTTGAACCCAGTGAGGCCACGTTGAGGACGGATGAGCGGATTCATCCCAAAGCTCAGCTAGAGGAGGTGACCGGGTGGGGGGGAGGCCTAGCAAGCCTGACTCTGATGGTAAGACCAAAGATGTCCAATCAGAGCGTAGAGTTTTCACCAGCTTTGTGAACTCCTACAGGAAAAAAATGTTCTCTGAGAACTTTTATTTGCTTCCGTCTGCCTGGGTTTCTGACAGGTTTAAATAAACCTGCGGGAAGTAGTGAACTTTGTCACTTCCTCTTTTACTCCACCTTTCTCCTGCTGAAACACGCATACATGTAAAACCCACAGTTTTATGTGTATGTATATGATTTTATGTACTGTATGTAAAAAAAAAATCTCCATTGTTATTATGGTCCAGGTACAAATCTCTCAAGTGTGGAGGCACTACCTGCCAATGTATCGGTCTCTGATCTTGTCAGCAATTAATGAATTCATGGAGGCGTTGCACTAAGTTGTCTAATCAATGACTGAGTGAGTCTTGCAGATGAGACGGTCCCTCAGTCCCTCAGACAGTTTGGACTATTTTTTTTTCCCGGTTTGATAGAAAACGCTCAACAGTGTTTACAGAAGAATTCCCATCAGACAAATACTATCACAACCTCTCAACAGTATCAATAGCATATATACACACACATACGCAGTACACTCTCAGACGATGTCAAAGAGGATGTCGAGCCTTTTCTAGTCATCGATGTTTTGTATTTTGGCATCAGAACGCAGAACCCCTAGCAGATATTTTAAGATTCTATATTTTGTACAATAATATATTAGAGAGCTATCTATAAACACCAATGTGTATTCAGTGTACATACTCTATCACGCTCATGTTGGGATTTCAGAAATCCTCACTAGTGTTGCCTGGTCTTGAAGTGGAGCCACAGCTCGCCAACTTCAGCAGATTGACGCATGTCTTTTTTTCCCCTCGCTCTTTTCACTTAAACTGAGCATTTCCGATCTTCAGGAAGTCGGCCATGCGCTGATTACGTGGAGTTTTCTGTCGGTTTCCCTTAAGTAGTGCATTTGAAATCTCACGGTTAGAAGGAAGCGGCAAATCGAGGGAGTGCGCACTTTGGTGACGACGAGGGGACGAAAAAAGATCAGTCTCTGTGCTCTAAAGCCATTTTGCACTCCAGTGCATTACACTGTCTGCCCCTTCCTGCCCTGCTCTACCCCCCCACCCCCCCCAACACCTTGCTTGCTTAATCAGATGGTTACGACCCAATGAATGTCAGTTGATCTCCGATGAGGCCTTTAATATGAACTCTGTTACTAATTATGGGGATGAAGCTGGTGATGTGGAGAGGGAAAGTCGAGCCTATGTGGAATGTGCCCCTCCATCTGCTATTTTTTAAAAATTCTGTTAGAGCAGTTTTCTTCAGTATTACATTACTAAACATTTCATCTGACAAACTGCCTTTAACATGGCTGTCTCATAGGTTTTAGTGATTTTTAGTAGTTATTGCATCACATTACTGCTGGTCCTGTTTGTCTTGGCTGAGTCACCTTGCATTGTTTTAGTAGTGGAATAATGCGCAGCAGATAGAAAGCTTAAAGGATAAGGCTTGCACTACTCAATATATTTTTCAAATTGTCATCGTATCTCATTAAAACCACCAAAGTCCACAATGTGTTATATCTGTCAAACAGGAAACACAATGTATGGAGTTAAATTAGTACCTGATAATTTTATCATTCAAATATTTTTTTAACTTTTCTATTACATGACTTTAATTAGTAGCAATAGATTTTTAGAATGTGTCAATACATGTTAACAGGGAAACATGAACAACAGTGCGGCTCTAGCTTTAAACAGTGGAGCTCTACGTATTAAGATATATTAAATATATCAGGGATACTTGTTAGCAGGATTGATTCATTGTGGATTTTGGCCTTGTCATGGGATTTGTTGACAGTAAAAACAACAACCTTATCCATTAAATGTTGAAGTTTCTGCCTCCTTTGAAAAAAAAAAAGAACTTGTCACTTTGTTTTGAGCCTGTTGCTATGGAGAGCCTGAAATATTGGTTTCTGTTTTGTTGATGTACTGCACTGCTGCAACCAATATCACACACCACTACTATAAACTGACTGCAGTGCCATTCAACACCAACCTAAAACCTTTTTTTACTGTTTGCAGTGGAGGAATGTGCCATTAGACAAGGCGAGGGGTTTGGGAGTGGGCACAGCTCTGAAATGGAGGGCAGTGACAGAGTGGATAGATAACTAAATAATTAGTTTTAAAGATGCTCACATGCTTAGAATTTCTACAGCTGCGAATTCTCATGATGGTTTTGACAACTTGAGGCAGCGTTACTGAAAACCACTGGTTGTTTTTGTTGTCATGTCAAACACTATGCTCTTTTTTTACCATCAAATAAACTGCTGAGATTATTCACAGGTACATGATGCTTTCTTCTGTCTTCTCTTTCTTCTGCTTAACGTGGATGATTAGTTTTACTTTGTGAGAGCTTTTGCCTTGACAAACTTAGACATAAAGCTTGTATTTTAACCATTCCAAGACTTGATGGCCAAATGTATATAGACCTGGTTTGGACTAAAACCCACAGAACCAAGTCAGGGAAATTAAAAAATTCTGAATTTAATTTTAGATTATATGCTTTCAACTGAATGTCTATGATGATACATGTCATATACTAGAATTAGGATATCTATGAGAAAATGAGAAAAGTGCATTTCCTAAGAAAATGCAGTGTGAATGCTAATTCTGTAGAAAGCTTCACTGAAAATGCATTAAATTTCTGCTGAAAGACCTGAGAGATGAGCCGAAGCGAGTCGAACTACTGCTGAATTAGTAGAGTTCAGGAATTTAAATCAGTCAAATCAGTAGAAAGCAGTTGAAGAGCACAAAAGAGTAGACAAAAACATTTTTTCAAAAAAACAAAAAAAATTCAAAAATTTATGACGAAAAAAGTTTTCAAAAAAGGACAAACTTCTTTTTCAAAGAATGATGACAAAATGTTTTTTCAATTAAAGTTTATAACCATGGAAAAGTTTTTTTAAATTATATTAAAAAATTCAAAAAGTCAAAAATGCTGAATTCTTTTCAAACAAGGACTAAATAAAAAAACTCAAAAAAAGAGCAAAATAATAGTTTTTGACATTTTTGTGAAAAATTGAATTTTGGGCACATTTTTGACAACTTTTTTGCCAAAAGTCATTGTTGTAATAAATGTCTCTTGAGCATTTCGAAAAATTACGTTTTTTTTACATTTTTTTGAATAATCTTGGTCTTGTTCTTGTGTCTTAGTCATATTTAGTCTTTCACATCAATTTTTAGTCACGTTTTAGTCGACTAAAAGTCTCTCTTTTTGTTATTTTGCCAAAAAGTTGTCTTTCGTTGTTTTTGACAAAAAATTGTGTTAATTTTCTCTTCTTTTAAAGCTGAAAAATGGTCTTGGTATTGCGACTCAGTCATATATAGTCATTCACATATCCATGTTTTAGTTGACTAAAAGTCTCAAAGTGTCCATCTAGTCAGTCAGTCAAAAAAAAAAACATTTGAACATTTTTGTGACAATTTAAATTTTGGTCACATTTTTGACAACATACTTTTAGTATGACATTTCTGTCGAGTTTTTGATGTTTTTGTAAAAAAAAAATGTGGTTCAGTGTTTTTCTTTTGCCAAAATGTTTTCTGTCTTTCTCTCCCTAATTGTTTGAAAAATTAAGTTTTTTCCACATTTTTTGAATAGTGTATTTACTCAAATATAATATAGTATAATTCATAGGAGATGTCATCAAAAATGTCGTAAAAACTGACCTCAGCTGACTCGTATGATAGCTGACTGATTATTCCCCCCTTCATAAGTTTTTCTGGAATTGTGCTCATTTGTTCATGCAGCCGGCCAACAGGTGGCAGCAGCATTACATCACCTGGTTTGAACAAGGGGTCTGTTTAAACATAATTAGATGCTGATTAGTAACTGAAGTGGCATCTCCTCTATTTACGTGAAGAAATAAAATCACTGATCATTACACCTATGATTGTACTGTATGAATTTGGGTCTTACTTAATAGTTAATTTAATCACTCACGATGCACATTTTAAGAGGCAGCACACTCTTTATTTAAATCCCTATTTCTTCATTTAAATTATCTTTCTGAAAACATTAAGCTGTAAAGACATGTTACTGCACCAATTAAGGGCCATAAAATTTAAAATGGTTTCCCACAGAAACTCAGGCACAGGTTACAGCAAACACAATTTTGAGAGCCTCGTAATACTCTTAATTTTGTTGCCCATTTTTCAATTTAGTCTTAGTCTGGGTTTTGCGCCTTTGTCATATTTAGTCATTCACATATCAATTGTTGTTTTAGTCATGTTTTAGTCGACGAAAAGTCTCAACATTTCCATCTAGTTTTAGTCATAAAAGAATACAAGATATTGTAGTAAAGTATTAGTCAACGTATTTAGTGTTATTTATGATAAATATATCATTATGTTATTTCAGAGATTATTTTTCTTTACCATTCCAGACAAATACTGTTTCACATAGAAAAAATATTCATTAATATTAATACTAACCCCTTACGTTTTTTTCCCCGATTTTTGACCTATGAGAAAATGAGGTTTTCTGGCCCCTAATCAACAAAATATCATTCTGGGGGGTGATTTCACGCTATTTCCTGCCATTGTGGTGCGTTATTTCCACATTTCATGTTTGGCCATTTTTGGACATTTCCGACATACTAACCCCTTACGTGTTTTTGCGATTTTGGTCCGATGAGGGAATGAGGTTTTCTGGCGTCTAATCCACAAAAT
>JAFBJQ010000241.1:0-25014 GCA_016785345.1 Trinectes maculatus
GACTCTGCTTCATGAGGCTGTGGTAGTGACTTCAACGTTAATGGAATAATCTCCTTAAATTTAGCCACAGCATTGTCAGTCAGGCATCTTGACAGAGAGATTTTGGTTAGAGGCCTGTGGTCCAATAATAGAACCTCAAAGGTTAATAAGCTATGATCTGATGTTGATGTTATATAGTGTAATTACTAGAGAGGAAGATAAAGGTATTTCAGTTTATTTATAATTTAATGGATACTATATCATCCATAGCGTAATTATTTTTAATCAATTATGTATGTATAATTATGTAGACAACATGATTTTGGAGGTGCAAGTCACACTGGGGCCTCACACTAGTAAAATCAAAGGGATAATTTCCATTGGAGCCATACACACTAATTTCACAACTCTCTTCAACTCATGTTTTCACCTCGTTCAGCAGCATTTCAATATAGGCTATATATACAATTTGCAATGTACATTGAGCAGTTAGAGTATGGTATTTCACAGTTTACATATATTGCACAGTGTAAGTAAGACGTACGAATTTATAGTTGCCTCCAATTTTTGTGACAGCATTTGTTATTACTGTGGGAGGGAGGCAACAGGAAGTCTAGCCTTTAGAGCAGGCAAACGGGGTGGAGTTTATAAAAGGGGCAGGGAAGCTCACCTGGGCTTTTCTTCCTGCACCCACACACCTGAGAGAGCAGCGGAGCCAAGGCTTTGTTTGGAGTGGAGCTGATGCCAGTCACCTGTATGCCCAACTGGGAGGAGAGATTACTTTCTGGTTTTAAAAGTTTCAACAAAGAGCCAACCACTGTTTTTGCCCAGATTTATTTGGTTTAGGCCTATTCTTATTTTGTCACCTGATCAGGCCATTTTATTATTTTTTTGGGAGTTTTCTGCTGGCTTCAAGGGGGAGACCAAGTAGGAGTGCAGCCATTTTGTATGCTTAGTGTGTGGTTTAAGTCACCTTACGATTGCTGTGAGTAGGCAAATAGAGTGGGGTTGTGTGTGGGATGAAGTGACAATTTTCCTGTGTCTGTGACTATTTTCTCAGACTGCATAACCCCCCCAGGGTTATGCAGTCTGGCCCCAGGGTTATCTTCCTTTTATCCATTCCATGGTTGGTTTGATTTGTATTATCTTTTGCTTTCTTTAGAGACCAATATTTTATCATGTATATTGTTAATAAAACTTGTATTTTTTTGTATAGCAGTCTCTTGTTCCAGTTTATTCTGGGCCATGGTTATTCACTTGGTCACATTACCAAGAAATTAAAAAAATCACACTGAAACACTGAAATGTTTTAAATGAGCCACCAATAACTCAATAAATTACATTTCTAACTACACCACTGATTCTGTTAGCTCAGGTATACATTCTCCACTCCAACACATTGCTGATCGCCACAGAATTTCAGCACCAGCCTACGAACCAGGTCAGCTGGCATGCCAGTCCTCCTCAAAATATTCCCTTAAAGACTCACCAGACAAATCTGTACCTGTCATCTTGACCATTTTGAAATTGACAGTATCATCAAACCCACAGCAGGCAAATTAAAATTACAACACAGCATTAGAATCCATCCCATCTTTTTATGTTTCACAATACTCAGGTGCCCCTATTCAGTATTTATAATATTTATAATATTTTCACACTGTATTATTCAAAAATCTTGTGTAAGTGACGTATTGACATACAGTATATACATCATGTTGTATCTTAACAAATCAACAAACCATCCGAACTGAAAACCACATGAATGCGAGAATAATTAACTAACCTGTGAGCATTGATGAGTCACTGGTAAAATGAATACACTGGGATCTGTCTGATAGAAAGACTTAACTGAAGACTTGACTGACTTCTTAAAGTCCAAATAACATGTTCCAGTCTCTGTAATAAAATAATATCATCTACAGTGCCAAATGCAATTCTAACATCAAAATTATAAATGATACATATGGACACAGATCAACTGTCTGAGACCATAAGGCCTAAACTTCCTCCAGTTCTGTTCTGTGCTTTAATTTTCACTAAATCCTGATTGAAAATCTTCAGATATGCTATTATTATGAAGATAATCACATTGAATTGAATAGAATGTCTTTTATTGTCACTATACACATGTACAATGAGATTAAAAGCCACTTCTTCACAGTGCAAATATGTACATAAAATATAACATGAGATATACAGCATAAGCATATTGTTGATCTGTTTTTGGTTTTTATATTGAAAGTGAGGTTGGATTCCAGTCTGTAACTGACAAATATATCTCGACTAAGACTGCCTTTTAACCAGACATTTAATAACTGTAATCTTACAAGTCTCTGGTCCATAGCATGACAATAAGGATTAATTGATCTGATTTAATATTGAGATCGCTCCAGTGTTCTTGAGAACAGGGAAGTCAAACTAGACCTCTTGTTATCTTGTAGCTCCCACTACTGGTGTAAAACAAAATGATGTCTCTCATTACAAGAGAACAGGTGGTTGTTCTTATTGTAGTTAATTAATGATGGGTAATAGGAGATTCTAACATCATAGTGGTAGTGTTTTTGGTTAATTAGACTTATTCGTAAGATTCTATAAAATTCTTTTACATTGAAGGTAATCACTTCCTTTCTAGCTTTCAAATCAACAAGATGTGATAGCTTTTACATTTAAAATTTGTGATTCTTGCTTTCCAAATACAAAATATTATTTTCAACACATTAACTCACATGTTAAAAGACTAGAGACAATAGACTGTGTATTTAATGGTTTTGAGTTCAAAACAAACATATAAGGCACTTTTGCTACTCACAGAAGTCGAAAGCACCCGTCTTCCTCATGTGATGATTTCAAGGTGATGATAATTTAAAACTTCCTATTTTGTTCAACAGAATGAAAGCCACTTTTCATCACTGGTATCACTTGATGATGTGGAGTTAGATACAGCTGTAAATTTCTTTTGCGAAGGACATACAAGTGCATTTGTGGAAGTAATTGATTCTCTCTCCATTACATTTAAAAGCTATCAATGTTATAGTTATGTTCTTGATTATGTTTTGTTAATCTTTTCTGTGAGCTTCATACAAGCGTGTACGCATGCCGCCTTAACTTGGGCAGTGACCTGGGTTCAAGTGTGGCCCTTTGCTGCCCATTATTCCCACAATAAATATGGAATAAATGTAGCCAAGCTATTGCTTTCAATAAACAAAATTAATCTTATGCTTAGCTAATATTTTACTCCTTGGACAACTTGCTTTCTTTACTAAAAATGAACAAAATTACTATCATCCTTGAGTAGCTGTAACTGTACAGTAGATGTTTTAGAGATAAAAGTGCCGCTCATAGGGGTGCTATGTCAGCCGATGTCATAGCTGTGTCTGTGTGTCCGAATGGAGCAAGTTAACTGCAGTCATAGACTGAATAGCTGAACTCTGAGTAAGGTTGTAGACCAAGAGATTACTTCTATATGTTGTAGATGTATTGGATCTGACCACATGTGGAGATTCATTACAACATTTTTATCACGATACAGTCTCGAGTGGGTTTAGGCTAGTATCCCAAGGTGTGTGCAGAGGAGGAGATCAGATGTAACAGTCTTTAATAATGAGTTCACAAAAACCTCAAAAAGGCAGATGAGGCTCTATGTCTTCTGACAGTCGAGCAAGGCAGTGATCTGTGGCGTATAAGCGAGGCAAGGAGGTAGAACTGGTCCTGATGGCAAGCAAAACCCGAAGACTGCGGGGAAAAGCAAAAAACATAAGCGATCACAAATAAAACAAAAGAGTTAAGCACTAGGCAACAATAGAGTACCCACTGGCATGGAATAATCTGGTGTCGAAGAGACAGCAAGACGCTCCTTATCACGGAGGTTGATTACAGATCAGCAACAGGTGAGTATCATCAGCTACTAGCAGGAGGAGTAAAAACCCAACTCCGCCTCCAGCCACTCGTACACTGCAGGCAGGACAGGAAGAAAAAAAAACAACACAAAAGAACCACCACGTGGTGGCACTAAAAACACAGCAAAGCCATAAACAGAATCACCACATTTTTTTTGTGGATGCTAAAAGACTGTCTCAGAGTACCCCAAAGTTAAAAGGAGCATCAGGAGCATGTAATGGTAATATGTTTGCCCTCTTTTAATAAATGCTATCAGTGTTGAACATTTTGAACCCTTGCACTCTTTCTTTATCGATAATTTGGTTACAGATAAATTCAACAATCATCACTTATATGGCTTTCTTAACCTTCACCTAATCTTGGACTATTCTGTTCAAACTACATATGTATGTATACTGCTTATTGTGAAATAATTGCATATTTGGATATTTGTATATTAATAGATTTTTTTATTTTCATATATACATATATTTATTACACTGTAAACTATACCTCTTTATTTATAGCAGTCCTGTTCATTAATTTAATATTTATTTTATATTGTATATCATCTGGTCATTGTCTACCTATGACTTTTTATACTGCTGTTACATTATTCATTTTCCTAGTCTGGGACCAGAAAAGCATATCTGATTGTATCATATTGAAGTAGACACTTGTGATTAATTCCAAATATAGTTTTTATATTTAATAAAAGCTCAGTTTGGCCAGTGTTTTCACAGTACAGAAGGGACACCATAGCGTATAAAAGTAAATGAACATAAAAATGTGTCTTTATGCAAGTTATGTACATAGTATAAATTATGAATGAGTATAGATTACATTCCATATCATTCCAAATCCCTGAGATTGTCAACACAAGTATCCCAAATATAGGCACACACAAAGTTTGGTTTCTTCTCACCAAATGCACGGAAAAAGGGGTTGCAGACAACACAATCATTTTGCAAATTCAACTACAGAGAGAGGGATAGCGAAAGAGAGAGAGAGAGAGAGAGATTTGTATCTACTCTCTTCCAATCTTAAAATCTCTGTTTAAGATAAACTTTCAAAGGATATCAGCTGAATACGTGGTCATTGTACAAAATGTGGCCACATGCATTCCAGACCAGCTTCACATGTGGTTCGAGTGCCAGAGTGCTTTCTCTTTTCACTGGTTATTTGTGTTGTAGACCTTAATGTTAATACAGGGGGTCCTCGAGTTACGTCGGAGATCCGTTCCTGAGAATGTGTCGAAACTGAATTTCGACGTAAATCGGACCATACATCCATTGTGCCATTGTGCATACATTGTGCCATACCAGATGTCGCTATAACACCACCCTACAATAAGAGTTTACTATGGTGAATTGCCTTTTGTCACTGTAGGGGTTGACATCGCGAGTGTAATGAGCATTTCCTTTAGATTTCTGATATCAACTGTGTAGACCCTGTGTTGTGAATAAACCTACGGTATCGCCACGATCCCGAACGCATCTGTGTCCGTGTGCATTTCCCTCCTGGCTGCCGATGCCCCCCCCCCCTCCCCGCCGGCCATTTTACATAAGTAAACACAGCTGTGGAGGTGCTGCAGAAAAAGAGAGAGCCGGCACAAACTAATTCCCGTGTGAAGTCTGTACGTATTTACGGGGCAAACCGCTTAAGCCGAAAGAAGGAAGTTCACGGGAGATGTGTCGTAACCACGAAAACGACGTAATTCGCGACCGACGTAACTCGAGGACCCCCTGTATAAGGTCTACACAGGGGTCAAAGACTTCTATCAAGCTGTAACCATAAATCTACCTTGACTGAAGATTTTATTGTATTTGGTAAAATTAATGCTTTAAAATGCAAGTTTAAACAAATTAAATGTGTATATAAGTTTTGCGAACAAAAGCAAACTTTGTTCTCTCCCGGCATTTCACAAGACAATATGGAGGCATTCGTAGGCATTTATCTGTTGGAGGTGAAATGCGACTGCTGTTTGATGTACCTCTCAGAGTTGCCATCGTCTACCCATTTCTCATCATCATCTTCACAATCAGAGTCATCATAAAAGCTAATGGTTGCCTGAGTGGGTAAGTTCCTCAGTAAGGCCTCTCCATCACTGTACAGATAGACATAAAACTTGTTTTGGGGCCAGAACAGCCTTTTGAAGAAATATTAAGCTTCTGTTAACAATTGCCTGCTCTTAGCCACAGACACACAAGTGTTAAACGTGTGTATTCATCTTGTTATCAGTATTGTTTGTAAGTGTGTACTACAAACTGAGAAGATGTTTTATAAATTATTTCTATGTTTACATAAGGAGGTGAGACTGAGTAAGAATGAAACCATGTAAACCATGTTAAACCATGTTAATCAACTACTTAGACTCCAAGCATGTCTCAAAGACATTAAAACCTGGATGAACCAAAATTTTCTATTATTAAATGCAGACAAAACTGAAATTTTAGTACTTTAGTACTACAATCATCTCACTAACCACATGGCTTTGACTGCTGCATCTTTCTCTTTGGTTGCTTTCTTCGGTTGGCTCTCTCATCTCCCAGGTATTTTGCATACTCAGCATGTCTAGTTGTATAATGACGTTTCAAACTGTGCACTGCAACTTTCTCTGTGCTAATAAGACACGTGGAGATGTCCCTGTGTTCAACAAAGAAATACTGCACTTCCCACTTTTCCTGAACTTGTCTGTGCTCATCACCAACCTTTCTCTTCACTGCAGGTTTTGAAAAAGACGTTTGGGGCTATGTAATAAAAATGTGATTCCACTTGATGTCACTGTTCGCGTTGAAGTTTCAGTTTCAGTATTTAGCCGATGCCTCTTTTCTGCTTCTTTATCTGCCTCGCTGAGCAGCAACTTCCGGGTTCAGACTGGAAGCCGATGCGGGAGCGGCGGAGCGGCCAAGCAAAAAATAGAACAGACGCCGAAACTATCGTGGCGCTTTACGGCGTGTCGCAGCTGGTCTGGTCAAACTCGCGGGCCGCACTAACATTAAACATTCATATTAAGGCGGGGGCCACAAACTATCGTCCCGAGGGCCGCAGTTGGCCCGCGGGCCGCGAGTCTGAGACCTCTGCCTTAGAGAATAATTATCTAATGATATAGCCAGTCTCGATGGCATTGTCCTTGCTCCCAGTGAAACTGCCAGGAATCTGGGAGTTATATTTGATTGTGATTTATCACTCGATTCTCACATAAAACAGACCTTGAGAACTGCCTTTTTTCACCTACGCTACTAGAGCACTCCGCTCTCAGAACGCAGGTTTCCTCACAATTCCAAAACTCCATAGGAGCAGACTAGGAGCCAGAGCCTTCAGCTATCAGGCTCCTCTGCTGTGGAATCATCTCCCAGCTTCAGTCAGGGAGGTGGACACCCTCTCAGTATTTAAGAGCAGACTTAAAATGTTCCTTTTTGACAAAGCTTATAGTTAGGGCTGGTCGAGGTCCATCTTACTGCACTGGCTCCCTGTGAAATTTAGAATCGAATTCAAAATCATTCTACTCACATACAAAGCTCTAAATGGTATGGCACCAACATACCTACAAAATTTTCATAATCCCATATCATGCTACTAGAGCACTCCGCTCTCAGAACGCAGGTTTCCTCACAATTCCAAAACTCCATAGGAGCAGACTAGGAGCCAGAGCCTTCAGCTATCAGGCTCCTCTGCTGTGGAATCATCTCCCAGCTTCAGTCAGGGAGGTGGACACCCTCTCAGTATTTAAGAGCAGACTTAAAATGTTCCTTTTTGACAAAGCTTATAGTTAGGGCTGGTCGAGGTCCATCTTTGATCAGCTCTTAGTTAAGCTGCCATAGGCCTAGACTGTCGGGGAACATTTAGACCTCAACCTCTTCTCCAGAGTCTTTGTGCTCCACTGTTCCAGTACCAGGTGCAGCCACTTCTATGGACCATCGACTGTGGTGGCAGCTGATCTATTATATTATATTATATTATATTATATTATATTATATTATATTATATTATATTATATTATATTATATTATATTATATTATATTATATTATATTATATTATATTATATTATATTATATTATATTATATTATATTATATTATATTATATTATATTATATTATATTATATTATATTATATTATATTATATTATATTATATTATATTATATTATTCTACTTGTATAATTAATAATTCTAAGTCATGTTGTTAATGTGCTGTGTACACGTGGCATCCATTGCACTTCTGTCCATCCCTGGGAGTGGGATCCCTCACATGAGTGTCTCCTGGAGGTTTCTGCGTTTTTTTCCTCTGTTAAAAGGGTTTTTTTTTGGCAGTTTTTCCTCACCCTTGTTGAGGGTGTAGGTCAGAGGTTGTCATACCCTGTACTCTTTGTTAAAGCCCTATGAGGCAAATTGCAATTTGTGAATATGGGCTATACAAATAAAATTTGATTGATTGATTGAAAAAAGACTGGAAACACTGTGGATGCGCGTGGAAGATTTGGAAAATTGCAGCAGGAGAAATAATGTAAGAGTGGTGGGACTGAAAGAGGGCAAGGAGACGGGGAAAGTTATTCAGTATGTGGAAAGGATCCTCTCTCAGGGGCTCAGGCTATCTGGCAGCGAGTTTGAAATTGAGTGTGCCCACCGCTCTTTGGCACTTGTACCGGGCCCGAATCAACCGCCCAGGACCATACTGATGCACTTCCTACACTCATTGGCCCGAGACAAGTTGCTGCAGGTGGCTAAGGAGAGATGTGGGATCGACTTGGCGGACTGTAAGCTGTCCTTCTACGAGGATTTGACCAGAGAGTTGGCAGAGAAAAGGAAGGCATTTACTCCAGTGAAGAGACGTCTGCATGAGCTAAATGTGAGACACAGGCTGGTCTACCCTGCAACGCTCATCTTCACACGAAAAGGACAGAAGAAAACTTTTTGAGACAGCAAAGAAGCGGAGAAGTTTGTGCTTGATGCTGAATAGAGGAACATGGGTCTTTATGGAAACCAGACGAAGTGTGTGGGAGTAAGGTAACTTTGATGATGGTTTGTGGGAGACAGGAAGAGCGGTGCTGTCACGAGCTGACAGGGTGCGCCTCAGGGACACGGTTAATTTAGTTCAGGTTAGTCAGGGGGTGGGGTGGGGGTTAGTTAGAAGCACAAAGTTCTGGGTTGTGTTTGTGTTTTTCATGTTTTATCTTTGCACTAAGACAGAGAAGGCCTAACGTTTTGAGCAACCTATTGAATATGTGTTTAGTTATTATTGAAACCATGGTGAGAGAACTGAGGTCAAAGAGTATTTACAGGTCTAGAAATGATGGCTAACAGGTACATTAATATACTATCATGGAACATAGATGGATGTGGGAACCCCATTAAAAGGAGGAAGGTTCTGACATATTTGAAATCCAAAAATACAGATGTAGCGTTTATTCAGGAGTCTCATATGACAGGGGATGAAGAGGCAGAGAAATTTAAAAGAGGCTGAGTTGGGACGGTTTTCCATAGCTCATACTCTAGTAAACAGAATGGGGTGATGATACTCATTTTTACTTCCACTGTCACAAATCTCATTCAAGGATTGACTTTTTTTTATATCTAACTCATTAATAGACTCAGTAGTGGACTGTGAGATAGGAGCTATTGCACTTAGTGATCACGCCACGGTGGAGTTACAGGGTGACCTAAACACAGATAATGTGAAAAGAGGACGTGGAGGCTTAACACTTTGTGGCTACAGAATGTGTCATTCAGTAATATGTTATCAGAGGATCTTAAATCTTTTTTTGAAATTAATATTGGGTCTTTCAGAAAAAATCTCCTCGGTTTGGGAAGCATCTAAGGCTTATACAAGGGGGAAAATTATTGCCCACAACTCAAAAATAAAGAAGGCGAATGTGAAGAAAGAAAACACATTAGACAAAGAGATCTGTAAATTAGAGAAAGAATTGGCAAGTCACTATTCAGACAATTTATACAAATCAAGATGAAATATCAACTACATGATATATATAATAAAAAGGCTGAGTATGCCTTATTTAGGCTAAAATCTAATTTCTATGAAGGGGGCGAACAGAATGGCAGACTGTTAGCGAAACAATTGAGACAACAGTATAAGTCCAACAACATTCCAATGATTAAGAAGGATGATGAGGTAGTAACCTCATCAGAAGAAATGAAGAAATTAATCAGGTTTTTAAAGATTTTTATAAAAATCTACACATCCTCGTTTGTATCTAATCAAGAAGACACAGAGTAATTTTTCTCAGGTCTTCACCTGCCTACTGTATCTAATGAGCAAAAAGACAATTTGGCTGCTCCAATAACAGAGGAAGAGATTAGGGCTTCTATTGCATCCATGAAAACTGGGAAGTCACCTGGTTTGGATGGCTTCCCGATTGAATATTACAAGAAATATTGTCAGGGTTAGGCTGGATAGAATTCCACAAATGCAGGCCGGATTCAAGGTTACCCAAAAAATAATTTATTCAAGAGTCCAGATAACAAAAAATGACTCTACGTCCTCGGACTGTAGAGCGAGCAAAAAACTAGACAAGGTGGCAAAAAACCGAGGAGGCAGAGCTGGTCCTGGTAGCAGCTGACAAGACTGGAGACGTCTGTAGCGGAATAATCCAGCGACGAAGTGAAGACCAAACGCTGCTTAAGAAGCAGACTGATCCCCAAATTAAGAACAGGTGTGTCTCATCAGCTGTTCCCAGGAGAGACCGGCTCCGCCTCCGGCCACAACACACGCCCTGAGAATTGACAACAAAAAGGAGGGAGGCGGGGAAACAGAAGAGAACAATAACAAACCAAAAGCCGTGGTAAAGCAAAACACAGGGCAGAAAAACACAGGAACATAACAAATATATTGATATTTTGGTCCCCATACTGCATGAGGTGTACATGGAGGCATTTGAGACGGGCTCACTGCCTGGCACGTTTAATGATGCTTTAATCTCTCTTATACCTAAAAAGGACAGAGATACCGCTGATCCGTCTAATTTCAGAACTGAGGGGTGGATTGTAAGAGGGGGTGGATTGTAAGATTTTGACAAAGATCTTGGCGTCACGATTAGAGAAAACACTGCCAGACGTTATACATGGAGCTCAAGTAGGTTTTATTAAAAAAAGGTCATCTGATGCATATGAATTGCTTTAATCCGGTATCAGTGGCAGCTTTTTCACTGGATGCTGAGAAGGCTTTTGACCGGGTGGAGTGGGGGTTCCTCATGTTGACTCTCTTGAAATTTGGGTTGGGTTCTGTTTTTTGTAACTGGGTGAAGATACTCTATTCTAACCCGAGAGCGGTTGCACTAACAAATGGGCTGATATCTAATCTTTTCTGTCTTTCTAGGGGGACAAGTTAGGGATTGGCTCTCTCCCCATTGGTGTTTACTATGGTTATTGAACCGTTAGCTGTAGCAATAAGAGCTGATGTGAGAATTAAAGGTGTGCAGGCAGGGGGTAGAGAGCACAAGCTATTTATGTATGCCGATGATATCTTAGTAGTGTTAGTGGATCCTGGGGACTCCCTGCCAGCGTTAATTGATTGTATCAAGTCATATTCTAGATTATCAGGTTATAAAATAAACTGGCATAAATTTGAATGTATGCCGATATCGCATACATGTCACTGTGGGGTGATCACTTCATATGTCTTCAAGTTCCTACCTTCTGGTATAAAACATCTAGGCATTCAACTAAATTCAAATTTGGATGAAATAATGCTCTCAAATATGGAACCCCTCCTCCAGAAAATAAAAATGAATATGGATAAATGGGGAAAATTGAAGCTCACACTATGGAAAAAAAATAATGTAATTAAAATGGTGGTGGCACCACAATTATGTTTCCATGATGTTGTCCGTTAATATAGCACCACAGTTTAAACATTATGATAGAATTATTAAAGACTTTTTATGGGATAAAAAGAGACCAAGGATTAATATAAAGAAGATGTGGTCATCGAGGGACATAGGAGGTATGGGTATAACTAATGTAAGATTATATCATCTATAATTTGAAATGTCTAGGTTGATAAAACACTGGAAGGGGATAGATCAGGAGCTGAGCTGGATCAAAATTGAACGGGAGCTAACGAGCCCATTTGAACCTCTGGATGTTCTATCACATGGTTCAACAACTTCTGGACATAATTTTTTTTCAAACCTAGTGATGTCTTATTCCAAAGCAGTCTGGAGGGAGATTCATAAGATGTATGGTGTATCGCACTTAAGACAATCTTACGCCTCTCTATGGCATAACCCTGTCATGCGTATTGGAAAGAAATCTGTTTATTGGAATTGATGGCTTGTAAGAGGGATACGCAAAATAAGTGACCTGTATGTGGATGGAGTGTTCATGGCGTTTGCTGAGATTATGCAAAAACATAATCTGGACTATAAAGGTAATTTTTGGAAATATTTACAAATAAGAGACTGAATCACAAAGGGTAAATTTAGGCACAACAAGAATACATTGATGGAAGTTCTGGACCTACCTAGTACAGTACACAGAGCAGCCATGTTCTATAAGACATTTAATGGTATACGAGAAGACTGTTAAGGTTTAGAGTTCGCAGACCCAAGAAATGCAGAGGCCAGAGAGTAAAGTAACAAACAAATGTTTCATAATAAGTCCAAAAATATAACTAACAAAAAACGACGCTAAACAGAGTGAAAACCAAAAGGTGCATGGTGGCGTCGCAGGAGACAGAGCTGGCGTTCCGTGCAGAGACGAGGCAGGGTAACTAACAAACAAAAGAAAAACACATGCGATAAGAATACAAAATATGTCAAAGAGGCAAAAAACAAGATAAAGCACTATGACCAAGAGAGACTACGATACCGTGTGGTACGGAACACTTTAGTGTCGAAGTGAAGTCAGCAGGCTCCTTATAAAGAGGGCTTGATTGAATGATCAGAAAACGGTGTGCCTCATCAGACTGCCAATGAGAGACCAGCTCCACCTCCACCTGGCGTTCTAGCAGGCTTATCAGGAAAATGGACATAGAAATAAAGAACACCTTTAATAGTCCCACATGGGGAAATTAATTTCTCCACACATGCATTGTACACAACATACAGTTAGTACGAAACTATTCACATGCACGTGCAGAGCAGATGGCTACACCACAAGGAGCAAATTCAGGGGGTTAAGGGTCTTGCCCAAGGGCCCAAGGTGGTGGACAGATGGTGGCGCCTTGTTCCTGGCGCAGACTGAGCAGGCTGTTACAAAGTCCTTAATGTCCGCGTTCATGGAAGGCTACCAAAATCTCTGCTTGATGAAAGCGGTTGTCCTGTGTACCCCTGGGTGGCAGATCAGTTTAGATTCGTAACCGGCAACCTCACGTACCCAGGCTTGTTAGACCTGGTCCGGGATGGTGGCACATCACCCGAATTTTCGGCCGAGCTGGGAATCGAACCGGCGACCTCTGGGTCCAAAGCCTGACTCTTAAGCCTCTTCGCCACCACTTCCCCGAAATAATTAATAATGTCAGGGTCCAGAATTAAATTGTGACACACCCATGACCTGTCCTCAGGACCGTAACCCTCCCAGTCCACCAGAAACTGAAAACCCCTTCCCCTTCGCCTGACATCAAGAATTTGACGTACAGTATACGCTGGGTGGTTGTTGATCAAGCGGGGCGGAGGAGGGGGTTCGGCTGTAAGGCTGAGAGGGCTTCAGTCAGAGGGGGAAGCTTCAGTCTAACTGCTGCTGGATCGAGTTTCTCAATCACAAATGGACCAATGAACCTGGGTGCCAGCTTACGAGACTCGACCTGCAAAGGTAAATCCTTCGAGGACAGCCACACCTTTTGTTCCTCACGGTACTCTGGAGCCAGGGTCCGATGACAAGCCATAATGGCCTGGTTCCTGTCAGCCATGCAGGAAAGAGCGGCACGGGTTCCTGCAAGACTTGATGAGCTCTCTGTAGATGATGCTGAATAGATGGAACAGCTATTTCTCTCTCCTGGGACGGCCCACTCAGTCTGGCCGTTTGTCTGCGGGTGGTAACCAGACGAAAGACTCACCAACGCCCCCACAGCCTTGCAGAAAACCCTCCATACGCATGAAATAAATTGGGGACCCCTGTCAGACACAATGTCAATGTCAATGGGGAGACCATGAAAATGAAATACATATTGCGTTTGGATGCTGAAACAGCTAATCTGTTTCAGCATTTGAAACAGATTAGCTGTTTCAAATGAGGGTAACTTAGGAAGGGGAATAAAGTGAACAAATTTTGAAAACCTATCAACAACTGTAAGTATGGTAGTATGACCGTGAGATGCAGGCAAACCAGTAACAAAATCTAAAGAAATATGAGACCAAGGGCGATGTGGGATGGGAAGAGGATGCAAGTAGCCAGCAAGGCCACGGTGAGAGGCCTTGTTCCTGGCGCAGACTGAGCAGGCTGTTACAAAGTCCTTAATGTCCGCGTTCATGGAAGGCTACCAAAATCTCTGCTTGATGAAAGCGGTTGTCCTGTGTACCCCTGGGTGGCAGATCAGTTTAGATTCGTGCCCCCACTGCAGAACTGGTGTCCTAACTGACGGGAGTTTAGCCACTTAGCTGAGCGGAGATAGGACAAATTCCTGTGATCAGTCCATACAATGAATGGGTGCGCAGCCCCCTCCAGCCAATGTCTCCACTCCTGCAAAGCCAAAACCACCAGCTGACCCTTCTCCAGCACGAACCCAAAAAAATTTACAGATAATTTATGAAATTCACACTTCACAAACAATTGATTCTGTAATAGCCTTTGTAGCACTAACGTAACATGTTGTACATGGTCTGAAAAGGAGCTTGAAAAAATATCAATATCATCCAAATAAACAAACACAAATCGCCCCAACATGTCACGTCATACATCATTCGTTAAATTTTGAAAAACGGCTGGAGCGTTGGTTAGCCCAAAAGGCATAACCAAATATTTAAAGTGCCCAATAAGCGTATTAAAGGCCAAGAGGTAGGCATTTCTTAAATCCAACTTGGAGAACACCTGTGAAGGGGTGCAAAGGCTGAATCAATTAATGGTAATGGGTACTTGTTACTTAATGGTAATATTGTGGCGGACACTTGGGGGTGTATCTCTCACCCAGGGGGTTATGGGTAAAGGGGCGTAGTTTTGAGATATAGTTTTGGCGCCTACCGCCATGTTGATTCTATTCTATTCTGTACTCTGTTCCGAGTAAACGCTGTTTTGATTCACCCAAACTCGGAGTTTTCCTCATTTGCCACATTGGTGACCGCAATTTGAACATGTTCGAGGCAACAGAGAACAGTGTTTCCTCTTCGGCCACGTCGCCCCAACTCCATTAGCCGGCCGGTATAACCGCTGCGGTGAAGCTTCCGGAGTTCTGGCAGAGCGATCCGGCTTCATGGTTCCTGCACATCGAGGCGCTGTTCCGCCTGCGAGGAATCAATGAGGATGACTCCAGGTATTTCTTGGTGGTCACGGCTCTGGATCAGCAGTCCACCCGGCGTGTGATGCAGCACCTGCGCAACCCACCGCGACATGGTAAATACGCCGCTCTCAAACAGCTCCTGCTCCGGAGGTACAGCCTGTCCGCCACGGAGAGGACGGACAAACTGCTTTCCCTGCCCGGTGTTGGTGACGGTTCAGCGGTGGATTTTATGGACAATATGCTGTCATTGCTGGGCTCCGATGAAGGTGGTTTCCTGTTCTCGCACCTGTTCCTGCGCCAGCTTCCGTCCCCGGTGCGCGCTGCTTTGGCCAACTCCTCGTGCCTGGCTGCTGGCGACTACCGCGGTTTGGCTGAGGAGGCGGATCGGGTCCTGCTGGCCACCAGACGCTTCTCCGTGCAGAGTGTGGCATCGGATTCCCTGCAGCCAACCATGGAGGACGCGGACAAGGTGATCGCGGCTGGAGTCTCTACCCGGAAGCAGCGCAGCGGCGACCTGTGTTTCTTCCACCGGCGTTTTGGCAGCAAGGCTTGGCGCTGCGCCCATCCGTGTGCGTTCTGCGGGGTCGGGAAACGCCGGCACTGGCGCTCAGTAGCAGCTGTGGGCGCTGGTGAACGAGAGGAGCTGCTGTTTGTCAAGGACTCCCTGTCGGGAAGACGGTTCCTTGTGGACTCCGGCTCGCAGAAGAGCCTCCTCCCTCCAGCTGACGCGGACCTGGCAGCCCGTGGCAGCGGCCCGCGACAGAGTGCCGCTAATAGATCCTCCATCGGGACGTTTGGTACAAAGTCAGTGACTGTTTGTTTCAGCGGACGTAGTTTTACATGGGACTTTGTAATCGCCTCCATTACAGTTCCCATAATAGGCACAGATTTCTTGTGTGCAAATGGTTTGTTAGTAGATGTCGCTAACCGCCGTTTGATTGACACTGTGTCTTTTGCCACCTTCCCATGTCAGACCGGGGGATCTGGGCCGCTCACACACGCTAACTTCTCCGCGTCGGGCAGGGTTTTCCAGCGTCACCACTCCCGCTTTCTCCACCGCGGTCACTAGGCACGGTGTCGAGCATTTCATTCCCACCGCGGGTCCGCCTGTTTTTGCGCGCGCGGCGCCTCGATGCCGTCAAGTTGGCTATAGCCAAAGAGGAGTTTGCTACCATGGAGCGTTTAGGGATCGTTAGATGTTCAAACAGCCCGTGGGCCTCGCCGCTACACATGGTGCCCAAGGCGGATGGGTCGTGGCAACCGTGCGGTGATTTTCGCCGTTTAAACAATATCACCGCACATGACCGTTACCCCATCCCGCACATTCAAGATTTTTCCGTTCGCTTTGCGGGTACAACAGTTTATTCTAAGGTGGACCTTGTGCGCGGTTATCATCAGGTCCTGGTGCGCGCAGAGGATGTGCCTAAGACGGCGGTGATTACCCCGTTTGGACTCTTTGAGTTCTTGCCCATGCCTTTTGGCCTTAAAGGTGCGGCACAAACTTTTCAGCGGTTGATGGAGTCGGTTTTGCGGGACCTCACGTTTGTGTTCGTCTACTTGGACGACATCTTGGTGGCCAGCCCATCAGCAGAAAAACACCTCTCCCACCTTAAACTGATGTTTCAGCGCCTTGACGAACACGGCCTGATGGTCAACCTGGAGAAGTGCCAGTTCGGTCTGCCGGTGATAGACTTTTTGGGCCACCGCATTTCACCACAAGGTGCGGTTCCGTTACCTTCAAAGGTGCAGGCAGTGGCAGATTTTCCCAAACCCGCCTCTGTTAAGGCTTTGCAGGAGTTTCTGGGCATGGTGAATTTTTACAACCGTTTCCTCCCTCGCGCAGCCCACCTCCTGCGGCCACTTTACGAGGCCCTGCGGCTGCGGAAAGCCAGCGACCAGGTCGACTGGACCCCAGAACGGATCCAGGCGTTTGACGGGGCTAAGTCTGCTCTGGCTACGGCGGCGCTCCATCTTTCAGCGTGGGTTCCGCGTTTTGGCACCCCGTGGGACATCACCTCTGACAGAGGTCCTCAATTTGTTTCGGAGCTCTGGTCAGCTCTGGCGAGGCCGATTGTCTGTCACGTGCGTTGGTTTGTTCTGTGCACCTCGGGATAGATTTTGCAGCCTTGGCTGCCGACCAGCCCGGTGATCTGGACATTGTGGCCCTTAAGTCCACCGGTACGGGCCTGAAGCTCGAGGAGGCTGTAGGGCAGGAAGGAGGCCCTGCCCTACTTTGCGACGTCTCCACAGGCCACACCCGCCCTGTTGTGCCGGTTGCATGGCGGCGTCGGGTTTTCGACTCTGTTCACTCCCTCTCACACCCGGGGGTCCAGGCGTCGGTGAAGCTGGTAGGGTCTAAGTTCGTCTGGCCTGGCCTCTGCAAGGAGGTCAAGGCTTGGGCCGCTCCCTGTGTGGCTTGTGAGCGCGCCAAGGTGCACCAGCACACTAAATCGCCCCTTGAACCGTTTCCAATCCCGGCCAGGCGTTTTGACCACGTGCATGTGGACCTCGTGGGTCCCTTGCCTCACTCTCAGGGTTTTACAAACCTGTTAACTATGGTGGATTGCACCACCAGGTGGCCAGAGGTGGTTCCTCTGTCCTCCACAACATCCGCGGATGTGGCATGTGCGTTTCTTCGTGAGTTGCGCGTTTTGGCACCCCGTCGGACATCACCTCTGACAGAGGTCCTCAATTTGTTTCAGAGCTCTGGTCAGCTCTGGCGAGGTCCCTGGGCGTGCAGGTTCACAGTAACCCCGCTTACCATCCCCAAGCCAACGGCTTGTGTGAGCGTTTTCATCGGTCGCTCAAGGGGCGGGGTGATGCAGGGGCGGGGGTGACTTGTCTTTCTTATCAACAAAGAAAAAACCAGAACCTAACAGAGAAGTAGATGGGCGGATGAGTCCAGGAGCTAGTGAATCTGTGATGTATTTCTCCATAGCGGCAAACTCTGGTTGTGATAATTTGTAAAGACGGCTCCTAAGGAGGACCTGGATGCCTCGCCTGCGGAGTTAGTCCTGGGACAGACACTCAGTGTTCCGGGTGAATTTTTGCCTGAGAGCGCAGCCCCACATTCACATCCCACAGCGCATCCTTTGTCTTTCGAGACCGTTTTTACTCCGTCGCCCGTTCACCACTCTTTTCCACGGTCGTTCATACCCACGGAGCTCGCTACTGCTCGGTTTGTTTTTCTGTGACACGACGCGCACCGGTCACCCCTCAAGCCTCCTTCCGATGGCCCGTTTAGAGTACTGGAGGCTGGCTCTAAGTGTTTTGTGCTAGATGTGGGTGGGCATAGAGAGAGTGTGACTGTGGACAGGCTAAAGCCAGCACACATGGTGGCTGATGAAGTGTTTAGTCTGGCCCAGGTTCCCCGTCGGGGTCGTCCACCTTCCACAGCCAAGGTCGTTCCCCAACAGGTTCGGGGTTCTGGTTTGACGCCGGTGGCGGACCGTGTTCCTCCTGTCTACCGCCGGCGTGGACGCCCAGCCTGTCCCGCCCTTGATGTTGCAGGGCGGCGCAGCCGCTATGGTGGACTTATCAAGCCTCCTGCCAAGGACTGAGCTTTTGCCAGGAATCCCCTCTGGGTGTTCCGGGGGTGGGGGGGGGCAGGAAACCCCCTGGGTGTTTACCCACACCCAGGGGGTTATGGGTAAAGGAGCGTAGTTTTGAGATATAGTTTTGGCGCCTACCGCCATGTTGATTCTATTCTGTACTCTGTTCCGAGTAAACGCTGTTTTGATTCACCCAAACTCTGAGTTTTCCTCATTTGCCACAATATCATTGACCCCACAGAAGTCTATGCAGGGGCGGGGTGACTTGTCTTTCTTATCAACAAAGAAAAAACCAGAACCTAACAGAGAAGTAGATGGGCGGATGAGTCCAGGAGCTAGTGAATCTGTGATGTATTTCTCCATAGCGGCAAACTCTGGTTGTGATTATTTGTAAAGCACAGTTTTGCACAGTCATATGGACAATGAAGTGGGAGTGAGAGGGCCTGGTCCTTACTAAAAACTGCACTGATACTGTTCGGGAAAAGAAGACAAGTCCACAGCAACAGGTGTGGAAACAGGAGAGCAATTGGGCATAACAGAATGTAAACAATGTGAATGGGCTTCAATTTAGGACAGTTTGTTTGGACCAGTCTATGGGGGGGTTATGCAACTTAAGCCACGGAAGACCAAAAAGAATAGGAGCTGCTGGGGAAGCAATAACAAATAAACTCAGCTTCTCAACATGGTTACCAGATACCCGGACAGATAGTGGCTGAGTTTTGTGGGAGACGGTGTAAAGAGGACGGCCGTCTAAGGCAAAGACCTCTCTGTCAGTGGATAAGGGGGTTAGAGGAATTTTGTACTGAGAAACAAAACTAGCTACAAATTTATCGTCTGCCCCAGAGTCAATCAGTAGCTTGGCAGTAGCTGATCCGTGGTCCCAAGTCAGACGACCGTCGAGCAGGATCTGTTGTGGAGGAAGAGAGGTTGACGAGATCTGGCTCACTTGCATCCCCCTTATGGCAGGTGAGCCCTCTCTTTTGGCTTAATAGGGTAGGAACTCAGGAGCTGATCTGGCTGACCACAGTACAGGCAGAGGTGGTGTTTGCGGTGGCGTAGACGTTCTGCTGGCGTCAGACGGATGCGTCCCAGCTGCATCGGTTCTGCAGTCATCTCCGGAGGTAGAGCTGACTCCTCGGGGCAGGAGACAGAGGTGAGATAAGAGGAATGTTGTGGTGGTGGCACAGCTTTGACTGGGCTCCAGGCCAAACTTGAGCTACAAGAAGAATTCCTGCACTTCACCCTGCGTCTCTCACTTAAACGTTTATCTAAACGTATAGCTAGGGAAATTAGCTCGTCCAAAGTGTTTGTGTCATCCCTGGCAGCCAATTCATCCTTTATGCAGCCATTTAATCCCTGTGTAAAGACACCCTGTAACGCATGCTCATTCCATATGCTTTCAGCAGCGAGTATGCGGAAGTCAGTCGAGTACTGTGCTACCGATCCGGTGCCTTGTCAAATGTTTAATAATTTGTTATCCACCTCTTTACCGAGAAAGGGTGGTCAAAAACCTTCCAAAATTCAGTTGTGAACTTCTGATAATTAATATAAATCTCAGGGTGATGAGATGATGTGACTGTATGGCTAAAGCCCAAGCAGCCGCCTTTCCTGTAAGAAGGCTACACAAAAAGGCAATGCGGGATCTGTCTGAATTAAAAGTAAACGGTTGCTAGTCGAAAACCAAGGAACAATGATAAAGAAATTGATTACAGTCACCTGTAGTCCCAGAAAATCTATCGGGCGCAGGGATATGAGGTTCGCGGTGAGGGAACATGGGGTTGTAACCTGGACCCGAAGCCGCAGCCAGCGCACTGTGCCCATGAGTCGGAGCAGTGAAATCTGGAGCCGTGGCCCAAAGTGGATGATCAGCAGCAGGCAACAGTTCTCTTGTGGCGTGAGGTGCTCGTCCAGTCTCGCCACCCTGGTTGACAGATTGCTGAGCTGTGCAATCACTTCCTGTATCACCGACTCGTGTTGACCCACAAGGTGTCCATGATACTTGAATGCCGACTTTACTCACTCTGTATCTGCGGGATGAATTTTTTCTGGCCGAAGTATTCTGTTAAGGTTTAGAGTTCAGATCCCATGAAATGCAGAGGCCAGAGAGTAAAGTAACAAACAAATGTTTAATAATAAGTCCAAAAATATAAGTAACAAAAAAAAGACTCTAAACAGAGTGAAAACCAAAAGGTGCGTAGTGGCGTGGCGAAGGAGACAGAGCTGGCCTTCCGTGCAGACACGAGGCAGGGTAACTAACAAACAAAAGGAAAACACACGCGATAAGAATACAAAAAATGTCTAAGAGGCAAAAAACTAAATTGAGCACTATGACCAAGAGAGACTACGATACCATGTGGTACGGAATACTTCGGCGTCGAAGTGAAGTCAGCAGGCTCCTTATAAAGAGGGCTTGATAAAATGATCAGAAACCGGTGTGCCTTGTCAGACTGCCAAAGAAAGACCAGCTCCACCTCCAGTCACACATGCACTGCAGAGAGAAACCAGAGGAGGGAACCAAACACAACACAGAACCATAACAAAGACAAGTGTAACAATCTGAGGATCATTTGGCAGAAACACCTATGCCCTTGGGCAGGGGTGGCCAACCAGGCAGAGACCAATTTTTTACTGTTGTAGCCCACTTCTCCTCATTACAGCAGAGAGGGGCCCTGAGTTCGTTAATTTAATTAGGGTTTATAGGATCACTATCCTTAAAATGATGATTTTAAATAATTTTACACCCCTTCACATTCCACTACTCTAGCAGCAAGACAAAGGAATGTCACAAACTTGTTTTAGAAAAACAATAAATCAACTATTTATTTTAATGACATATGAAATTTAAATGAAATGTATCCCTTTAACTTAAATTATATTTATCTCTTTGAATACAACATTCAGACAACAAAAGTCTGTTATAGTTCAGCAACTATATTTGAGCTTCAGCAAAACCTTTTAAGTTCAGCAGACCCCTATTCAAGCTTCAGCAAAAAACATTGTAAGTTCAGCAAAACCCTTTTAAGTTTCAGCAAAAACATTTAAGTTCAGCAAAAAACATTTAAGTTCAACTACCTAAGGGCCCACGCTCAACACATTCACGCTCACATACACACAGCCGGCAAAACCAAAATAACCCAGGTTGCAGGCCTGATATGATGACGCTTGAGTGCGAGGAAATCCAACTTCAACAAAGAACAGTAAAAAGAAAAATGTTACCTCCAATCTGACGTAACTCAACAAAGATTAACTGTGCATCCGGTCCCAGTCTCTGACGAAAGGCGATGCTCCCAGCAGTTCAGGCCTTCAGCATGGCTGCAGACAGGTGATGAGGAAATGGCGTCGCTCTCAGGAAAACCCGTGACGAAGTCCACCAGACGACGAGTCACACGCTCGGCAATGATGCAGCTGAATCCTCACAGTCCCGCGTAGAAACCAAGAAGCAGAGTCGATGCCAGAAGCTGATTTAGCTACTCTAACTAGATCGATTCACTTTGCTAGCGAATGCTAAATGACACACTCCGGATTAGCTCCAATCATGCTAAACTAAACGGCTGCAGCTAACACAGAAAGTTTTGAATAGAAAGTCTCTGGCTGCGTATCAACTAGCTTAGCTACCGTATCCAGGCCCAGAATGTCGAGCAGACAGTCTTTTAGACACTGAAAATACACACTTTGTGTCACGGAAAAGTCACACAGTCTCTGCCATGCGTCTTTGTTGCGTTTTTTGTTGCCTCGCACTGCTGTTTTTTTCGTTTTTTCTTCGTCCCTCCCACAAAATCACACACAACAATCACACACAATCGCTCTTCCTGTCTAAGCCTGTCAATCACACCTTAACCAATTAAGGACCAGGATTACACTTCTTCTCTGTGAACGTCTTCAAAATAAAATGAATTATACAACAATGCACCTTTATGTCTTTTAATAAAATTTTCTAAACTTATTTAGTACAATCTACTTTTTTATCAAACCATTTTCTCCTTTATGAAATATACTATTGCACTTTTAGTAACAGTTTTAACCAAATAAACATATTCAAACTATTTATTATTTATTATCTGTCCTTATAGATAGGGATTTTTTTAACAGGGTTACACTCTGTTAGCGCAAAGAGCCAAATCATACACATGGGCACACATGAACATCACCCCATCCCTTCCTCACACACACACACATACCTTTGCTCAGCCAGATTTATTGTAAATGTCACACACCAACATGATAATGACAGAAAATGACTCCTACACTACAAAGACCACAGGCCAGTCATTTTCAACAATGAACATTGTGTGCACTGCCTCACACAGACAAACTCTCTGTTCAACCAAGTCCACAAACAAAAATATAATAATTTACAATACCTTTTTCCTTTTACTATGCGTGTTACTTAGTGGCTTGCCATTACATTCAACAAAAAAATATAAACTCTCCCACTCTTTTAAAAACATCCTGTGTTCATCTTCATATTTTTGTTTTGCTGTGCATTTGAGAGCGAACTTGACACAAATTGTCTACTCAAATGATCTTGCTCCTACTGGGAAACTGAGGTATTTTCATCCAACGCACATGCACGTTTGACAGAAATACCGTATTGAACTCAAGCAAAGCGAAACATCGATATGAACCAAAATACCATATTGAACTCAAGCAAAGCGAAACATTGATATGAACGTAAGAGCCGCATGGAACCGGGCAAAGAGCCGCATACAGCTCGGGAGCCCCGGGTTGGCCAGCCCTGCCCGAGGGTGTGATTTGAGTGAGGAAGACTAGTTAAATATTTGATCAAATACAGTGAAACCTCGATTTACGAACTTAATCCGTTCCGTGATCAGGTTCATAGGTTGAAACGTTCGTAAATCGAAGCGATTTTTTTCTATCCCTATTCCCTACTCCATACACAGGGAAATGAATGTAGTGGACTATATAGGGGTTAGGGAGCGATTTCGGACACAGCCTCAGTCACCTCACACGCTCTGAGAGACTCGCACGGATCATACGTAATGGCGGCGTCCGGGGAAATGTTTAGAATTTTTCCGTGCTCGGGTTCAGAAGTCGAATTTGGTTCGTAAGAGGAAGCAAAAAAAATCTTGACTCTCCGGTTTGTATCTCGAAAAGTTCGCAAGTACAGGGAGTCCTCGAGTTACGTTGGTCGCGAATTACGTTGTTTTCGTAGTTACGACAATCTCCCGTGAACTTCCTTGTTTCGCTTTAAGCTGTTTGCCCCGTAAATACGTCAGACTTCACACGGGAACAGGGAAACACATGAGAGAGACAAAGGGGAAGTTTATTCAGTATAAGACCATTCATAGATTTTATTTCACCCCTTCAAAATTGCACAGAATGGTCTTAATAGGAACTAATTTATGTTGGAAATGTCAGAATGATATAGGGACATTTTACATGTAATCTTGGGATGTAAACTAGTGAAGAAGAAGGAGAAGAAGAAACACACTGTTAGTGTACCCATTTTGGGAGAATGTCTTGGGACGTGTGAGTAGGTGGCTGGGTGTGGCGGTACCTATATCACCAAGACTATATTTGTTAGGGGATCAAACAGAAATTCCGAATACAGGCGGTCCTCGAGTTACATCGGAGATCCGTTCCTGAGAATGTGTCGAAAAACCGAATTTCGACGTAAGTCGGACCATACATTCATTGTGCCATTGTGCATACATTGTGCCACCAGATGTCGCTATAACACCACACTAAAATAAGAGTTTATTATGGTGAATTGCCTCTTGTCCCTCTCGTCCCTCTTGTCCCTCTCGTCCCTCTTGTCCCTCTTGACACACCGTAGGGGTAGGGATCATGAGTGTAATGAGCATTTCTATTTGATACTGTTGACCACCACATCCTTCTTCATAGGCTCGAACATTTAATTGGCATAACAGGAATTGCCCTAAATTGGTTTAGCTCCTATTTATCAAACAGACATCAATTTGTGCAAATTAATGATAAGTTGTCACAATACGTATGTTACGTCCCACCACAGCTAGGGGAAGAGGGGAGTAACATACCGCAAGACCTCGGGCTAGACAGAGCAACACAACACAGGATCGAACAAAGGGCAGAGGGGATTTATTCACAAAGAGATCAAAACCGAAAGACAACAAGGAAAAGTACAGTAAAACTAAAGTCGAGTCCCCCAAACGGGAGGACGGCTCTGCCCAATACACACACACAGCCCACACGCTGTCCACAATGGCCGCCCCCC
>JAFBJQ010000241.1:25057-37886 GCA_016785345.1 Trinectes maculatus
GGGAGGAGGGAGCAGCACCTGAAACACATGGGTGAAACACATAGGGAGGAGCCAACACCCAAACCCACGCCCCCTGGGCCGTAACACCCCCCCCCATAAAAAAAACACAAACCACAGTTTGTGAACATCGGTTATCACCCAATACATCATACACAACACATAAATGAATGTGCTAAACCACAGTTGAAAAGAACCATTGAGGCATCTCACACACGGGACAGTGCATCAGCCACAACATTATCAACTCCTTTCTTGTGTTTGATTTCAATATTGTACCCCTGTACAGCCAGAGCCCAGCGCATCAGCCGCTGGTTGTGGTTGTACATCTGGGCTAGGAATACTAAGGGACTGTGGTCCGTGTACACAGTTACCGGCAGTGCACTGCCACCTACGCACACCCCGAAGCGCTGCAGAGCGAGCAGCACGGCCAGGGTCTCCCTCCCAACGGTGGAGCCGCTCAACCAGTCAGGCCGGCCCCACAGGGCTCGGCCCCCACGCGGCCACCACCAGCCGAAACCCCAACCCCCGTGCCAGAAGCCTCCGAAGCGCTGCAGAGCGAGCAGCACGGCCAGGGTCTCCCTCCCAACGGTGGAGCCGCTCAACCAGTCAGGCCGGCCCCACAGGGCTCGGCCCCCACGCGGCCACCACCAGCCGAAACCCCAACCCCCGTGCCAGAAGCCTCCGAAGCGCTGCAGAGCGAGCAGCACGGCCAGGGTCTCCCTCCCAACGGTGGAGCCGCTCAACCAGTCAGGCCGGCCCCACAGGGCTCGGCCCCCACGCGGCCACCACCAGCCGAAACCCCAACCCCCGTGCCAGAAGCCTCCGAAGCGCTGCAGAGCGAGCAGCACGGCCAGGGTCTCCCTCCCAACGGTGGAGCCGCTCAACCAGTCAGGCCGGCCCCACAGGGCTCGGCCCCCACGCGGCCACCACCAGCCGAAACCCCAACCCCCGTGCCAGAAGCCTCCGAAGCGCTGCAGAGCGAGCAGCACGGCCAGGGTCTCCCTCCCAACGGTGGAGCCGCTCAACCAGTCAGGCCGGCCCCACAGGGCTCGGCCCCCACGCGGCCACCACCAGCCGAAACCCCAACCCCCGTGCCAGAAGCCTCCGAAGCGCTGCAGAGCGAGCAGCACGGCCAGGGTCTCCCTCCCAACGGTGGAGCCGCTCAACCAGTCAGGCCGGCCCCACAGGGCTCGGCCCCCACGCGGCCACCACCAGCCGAAACCCCAACCCCCGTGCCAGAAGCCTCCGAAGCGCTGCAGAGCGAGCAGCACGGCCAGGGTCTCCCTCCCAACGGTGGAGCCGCTCAACCAGTCAGGCCGGCCCCACAGGGCTCGGCCCCCACACGGCCACCACCAGCCGAAACCCCAACCCCCGTGCCAGAAGCCTCCGAAGCGCTGCAGAGCGAGCAGCACGGCCAGGGTCTCCCTCCCAACGGTGGAGCCGCTCAACCAGTCAGGCCGGCCCCACAGGGCTCGGCCCCCACACGGCCACCACCAGCCGAAACCCCAATCCCCGTGCCAGAAGCCTCCGAAGCGCTGCAGAGCGAGCAGCACGGCCAGGGTCTCCCTCCCAACGGTGGAGCCGCTCAACCAGTCAGGCCGGCCCCACAGGGCTCGGCCCCCACACGGCCACCACCAGCCGAAACCCCAATCCCCGTGCCAGAAGCCTCCGAAGCGCTGCAGAGCGAGCAGCACGGCCAGGGTCTCCCTCCCAACGGTGGAGCCGCTCAACCAGTCAGGCCGGCCCCACAGGGCTCGGCCCCCACACGGCCACCACCAGCCGAAACCCCAATCCCCGTGCCAGAAGCCTCCGAAGCGCTGCAGAGCGAGCAGCACGGCCAGGGTCTCCCTCCCAACGGTGGAGCCGCTCAACCAGTCAGGCCGGCCCCACAGGGCTCGGCCCCCACACGGCCACCACCAGCCGAAACCCCAATCCCCGTGCCAGAAGCCTCCGAAGCGCTGCAGAGCGAGCAGCACGGCCAGGGTCTCCCTCCCAACGGTGGAGCCGCTCAACCAGTCAGGCCGGCCCCACAGGGCTCGGCCCCCAGCAATTTGTGAATATGGGCTATACAAATAAAATTTGATTGATTGATTGATTGACTGATTGATTTCCTTTAGATTTCTGTTATCAACCGTGTAGACCCTGTGTTGTGAATAACCTACGGTATCGCCACGATCCCGAACGCATCTGTGTCCGTGTGCATCCCCTTACCGGCGGCCGCTGCCGCTCCCAGTGAAACTGTGAGGAATCTGGGAGTTATATTTAATTCTGATTTATCACTCGATTCTCACATAAAACAGACTTCAAGAACTGCCTTTTTCCTCCGCAATATAGCAAAAATCAGACATATCCTGTCCTTTAAAGATGCTGAAAAATTAATCCATGCCTTTGTCACGTCCAGGCTTGACTACTGTAACTCCTTACTATCAGCCTGCAGCAGTCAGTCCTTAAAGACCCTGCAGCTTGTTCAAAATGCTGCTGCACATGTATTGACCAGAACCAAGAGAAGAGATTTACCCCATACTAGCCTCATTGCACTGGCTCCCTGTGAAATTTAGAATTTAATTCAAAATCATTCTACTTACATATAAAGCTCTAAATGTTATGGCACCAACATACCTACAAAATTTAATAATCCCATATCATCCTACTTGAGCACTCCGCTCTCAGAATGCAGGTTTACGTACAATTCTAAAAATCCATAGGAGCAGACTAGGAGCCAGAGCTGTCAAGCTCCTCTGCTGTGGGATCATCTCCCAGCTTCAATCAAGGAGGCGGACACCCTCTCAGTATTTAAGAGCAGACTTAAAACGTTCCTTTTTGACAAAGCTTATAGTTAGGGCTGGTCGAGATCCATCTTTGATCAATTTATAGTTATGCTGCCATAGACTTTGACTGTTGGGGGACATTTAGACCTTGTCCTTCTCTTCCTTTGTCTGCTTTCCCTCTTTCCATATACATCATTTCATTATATCTATGTCTTATTAATGCACATTACTAATCCAACCACTTCTCTGGAGTCTTTGTGCTCCATTGTTCCAGAACCAGGTGCAGCCACTTCCACGGACCATCGACTGTGGTGTCAGCTATATTATATTATATTATATTATATTATATTATATTATATTATATTATATTATATTATATCTACTTGTATAATTACGTTAACAACCAGTCATACAGTGCCTTAGCTCTCTCTCTCTCTCGCTCTCTCTAAGTCATTTTGTTGATATGTTTTGTACACGTGGCATCCATTGCACTTCTGTCCATCCCTGAGAGTGGGATCCCTCACATGAGTCTCTCCTGGAGGTTTCTGCATTTTTTTTTTTACAGTTTTTCCTCACCCCTGCCGAGGGTCTAGACCAGAGGATGTAACACCCTGTACTCTTTGTTAAAGCCCTATGAGGTAAAGGTATGAGCGATTGATCTATATGAATGAACCGCTGCTCTGCCACAGAGCTGGCTGTCACGTGAGAAATGAATGAGAACGACCCGAGTGAACGGCTCAGTGAAGTCTTCATTTGTGCGACTCAGCGTACTGCTGTGCACACAGTCCGAGCTGCTGTTACGTGACAAATGAATGAATCTCAAAGACTCACTGATTTGAATCATGAACAAATCAGCCCTGTTTCCTGTTCTTTTTGCAGGTAGGCAGCCGCCGTGTGGCCAGGGAACTTACTGCATGAAAATGACCAAATCAGTCACCAAGATGACTCGTTCCTTCAGGGTCATGTGAAAGATTTGTTCATATGAACGAAACGTTCATGAATGACACATCACGGTAACCCGCAGCTTCCTTACATCTTGCACACAGATGCAAGTACAATCGGGTTGGGGGCTGCCTTATACCAGCTATAAGATGGTCAACCAAGAGCTATAGCTTTTGCAATCATGGTCTCTCAAAGAGTGAAAAGAAGTACCCGGCTCATAAGCTGGAAGTTTTAGCCCTTAAATGGGCAGTAACAGATACATTTTCTACTCGTTTGGGATTGATTTCACTGTTGTGTCTGACAGTAATCATTTAACGTACATCTTGACATCTTCTAAGCTTGATGCCACAAGCTACAGGTGGTTATTGTCTCTGTCCATCTATTCTTTTAAGCTCCAATACAGAGCTGGTAAGCAAAACTTAAATGCCGCTCTCATGGTGCCCCAGAGAATGATCCCACGTCATAGAAGGAAAATGAGAGAATCCAGAAGTTTGTGCATTATCACTGGAGTAATGTTAAATCTTCGCAAACTGTTCCTCAAGATGTGATACTAGCTATCTGTGACATACACATTGTCACTGCTGTTGAGAGTGATGATGCGGAACCCCCAGTTCCTGGGTTGCCACTTATTGACTCTCTGGCTCATCATCCATCCCCGACATCCTTCAGAGGGAAGAGGTTGATGGATTCCCTATCATACCTTGTCTTTCTGAAGATGAAATGAGGGAGAGGCAGAGGTCAGATCCAGCAATTAGCTAGGTGATTGCACAGATTGAAACTGGTAAAAGCCCACCTCCAAGTCTCAAAGCAGAGCTCCCCGAGCTCCCATTGTTGTTGCGTGAGTTCAACCGGTTGGAACTGGAAAAATTGAGTTCTCTATCAAAAGAGGCAAGACAGGCCTCATACCACTGTCCAGATAGTGCTGCCTCAGGAACTGAGGGCAGTGGTGTTTAAGAGCCTCCACAACAACATGGGACACATGGTTGTTCAGTGATTTGGATTTGGTGAGAGCCATTTTACTGGCCAAGACTGCAGATGACCATTGAGAAATGGATTAAAAACTGTGAGCGCTGTGCTCGTAGAAAGTCTCCAGCCGAGACAGCCGCACCACTTGTGAGCATAAGGACCCGTAGGCATCTTGAACTTGTGTGTTTGGACTTCCTGTCTTTAGAACCAGATCAGTCTAACACTAAAGACATCTTAGTCATCACAGATCATTTCACCAAGTATGCAGTAGCATTGCCAACTCCCAACCAGCGAGCACGCACTGTAGCCAAGAGCCTCTGGGAACATTTCATTGGTCACTATGGTTTTCCTAAGTGATTGCACAGTGACCAAGGTCCTGACTTTGAATCAAAGACCATAAAGGAGTTAGCTCACTGGCGTGAAAAGAGTGTGGACTACCCACTATGACCCGAGAGGTTCAACTGCACTCTTCTCCAAATGCTTGGAACCTTGAGTCCAAATGAGAAGCATCATTGGAAAGACTTTGTGAAGCCTCTGGTTCATGCTTATATCTGTACAAAGCACAAAGTAACGGGGTTCTCCCCATGTGAGCTCATGTTTGGGAGACAACCCCGGCTTTCGATTGACCTTGCTTTTGGGTTGCCCATCGACACCTATAAAAAATCTCATTCCCAGTATGTCAGTGATTTAAAGTATCATTTGGAAGAGACTTACAAGCTGGCAGTCTACAATGCACGAAAGAGCTCTGATCGCAACAAGATCCGGTTTGATAAGCGGGTCACTGAGTCAACCTTAGGAATCAGACATACGGAAACCCCCCTATTCCACCTATTCCTATTCCTGTTCCGGTCTAACCGGAGAGCACATGTGCTCTCTCTCTCTTCCGCTGAGGAGCATGGAGAGTCACTGTGCTGCGCGAAACAAAAACTGTTGATTGTTACGGTAGTAGGTGAGGATAAGCTGGCAACACTTTATTGCGGTCAGTCGGAGTATTATTAGTTGCAGTCTGCTGGGAGTTGACTGATTGGGGGCCGATCGCTGTATAGGCTGTTAGAAATCCACCACTGGTTTCAGAGGATGGTCATGGCCTAGTCGTGGTGGTGTCTTTGTGACTAGTCGAAGACAGTGCTCCGGAGAGCAAGGTAATCCTTTGAATTTTGCATTGGTCATTGCATTTACGTAATGTATAATATGCATTTGGAAGTGTATGTTAACACATGCGCTTTAAATTTGTAATTTACATGATGAGCAGAGCTGGGCAGTATTTTAATTAAATGTATTTAAAATACGTATTTAAATACTTTGGTGTATTTTGTAATTTGTATTTTGCAAGATTGGAAAAAATGAAATGTAGTTTGTAATAAAATATTTTCAGGTACTGTATTTTGTGTATTTCAAATGCTTAATTATTTTTATAATTTTTTTTTACTCAGTCAAAGACAAGCCAATCACCAGTGGAAATGTTTGGGTCAGATGTAAATCATGTGACACACCCAGTTAGAAATGCGAGATTTCGCCTGAGATTTCCGTAGCTAGGCCCTACAGAGTGCGGTTGCAGCTTTCCTCCAGCGACAGAACAAGACAAGACACTGCTCTACTGCTCTGGTGTTCGAGGTCGTGAAAAGAGAATTAAGGTAAAGTGTCATGTAAAAAATATACGTATATTCAGTCTTCCCATACATAATGTCACCTGAATGGCATTAGAGTGAAAATTGCATTAAAATAGCAATTCACCGTGTTTTTCGCCTCTAAGTAGTAGGCTAGTTTGTTAGCTTACTTGCGACATTTTAGCTAATGAAGCCACGACGGATTGATAGATGAAGGTCAGCAAAATGCTTACGCCAGCTAAATTGAGATGAAACAGCCCTTTTTTTCTTAGAAAATGGCTTGCCAAACATTAACCGGAGGGTAAGTCAAGGCTAAACGTGCTTGAGCTATAACTAAACTACACAAAACTAAGCTAGGTGGATGACTGTAGCTGACCGAAACAAATCACTCCCAATGAGCACACTTATGTGCAGGAACTATTCCTGTTTTAAACTGAATATTGGCGATATTCGGGTTACGGCCAAATTCACGTGACTTGCGCTCAAAGCCAATATTCAGTTTAAAACCGGCATAACTGTGATGTTGTCATAATTTTTAAATGCACATAAATCAGCAACATCTAAACATATTAGCACTAGGCTTATGTATCATAAAATTGTACAGTTGTTGAATGACTTTTCAAATGTCCATCAGTGGGCAAGATAAGGCTATAAATAAGTTTATGCTAATTCTGTGTCTGGAGATTCAGATATTGTCAGTCTAACTCTAAATGATGCCTTAGTTACAACCAAAGCTAGGTAGATGACAGTACCTCACCTAAATGAATCACTCTGTGATTGTTATAATTTTTGGTGTAGTTGTTTGTGGAGTTTTTCTCTTCCAAATGCTTTAACTTCTAGTATCCTAAGTAATGTTAGGCTTGGTAGGCTAGAAGAGAATCCTTTCAGCAAAGTAATATATAATATCTCTGGTCATATGAAATTGTTTTCCTGTATTTGTGATGATGTTATGATTTATGTCTTGTCTCTGAATAGCAACTGATCTAGCTATTTATATATACTTTGTTGTATATTTTTTTTGACAATTTAGTTTGAAATAGAGGGTGTCCCACTGAATGGAGATGATGAGTGATGATCACAACGATGAAGAGGCGTCAGATGAGTGTCAGGCCACCACAACATCAGAAGGTACCACTGGGTTGAAGTGTGCCATATTGGATGGAAAATTCTTCAAAATAGTATCTCAAATTCCAAGTGGAAAGATAGAAGCTGAGTGTCAGCTGTGCATAACCAAGAAAGTCATCATATGTGGCTCATATCAAGCAACATCAAATTTCAAGACACATTTGAAAAGACGGCATCCAGAGAAACTACAGGAATTTGAAAATTACAAAAGGGAATGTGCTAGTGGCCAACAGAAGAGAGCCAAAACATTAAGACAGACTCAATTGTTTGATCATGCTAGTCCACCAATACCACAAAGTAAAGTTGACTCCCTTGTGAAATCCTTTATTATCAAAGGAATGCACTCATTAGCCACTGTGGAACAAACAGAATTCATAGACCTTGTGCAAGGACTTCGCCCAGGTGCTAGTGTCATGTCTAGAAGGACACTTGGTCGACAAATTGATGATGAATTTGCAACAAAAAGAGCAAACCTAAAAGAGACACTTAAACATGTTCATCATGTTTGTACAACAGTGGATATTTGGTCAACAAAGAAAACCAGTTATATGGGTGCAACTGTACACTGGATAAATGGATACACACTGGAAAGGGAATCAGCCGCTCTTGCTGTTAGGCATTTTCTCAGCCCCCACACCTACAACCGCACATGTGCTCTCTCTCTCTTCCGCTGAGGAGCATGGAGAGTCACTGTGCTGCGCGAAACAAAAACTGTTTTTGCGGTCAGTCGGAGTATTATTAGTTGCAGTCTGCTGGGAGTTGACTGATTGGGGGCCGATCGCTGAAAAGGCTGTTAGAAATCCACCACTGGTTTCAGAGGATGGTCATGGCCTAGTCGTGGTGGTGTCTTTGTGACTAGTCGAAGACAGTGCTCCGGAGAGCAAGGTAATCCTTTGAATTTTGCATTGGTCATTGCATTTACGTAATGTATAATATGCATTTGGAAGTGTATGTTAACACATGCGCTTTAAATTTGTAATTTACATGATGAGCAGAGCTGGGCAGTATTTTAATTAAATGTATTTAAAATACGTATTTAAATACTTTGGTGTATTTTGTAATTTGTATTTTGCAAGATTGTAAAAAATGAAATGTAGTTTGTAATAAAATATTTTCAGGTACTGTATTTTGTGTATTTCAAATGCTTAATTATTTTTATAATTTTTTTTTTTTACTCAGTCAGAGACAAGCCAATCACCAGTGGAAATGTTTGGGTCAGATGTAAATCATGTGACACACCCAGTTAGAAATGCGAGATTTCGCCTGAGATTTCCGTAGCTAGGCCCTACAGAGTGCGGTTGCAGCTTTCCTCCAGCGACAGAACAAGACAAGACACTGCTCTACTGCTCTGGTGTTCGAGGTCGTGAAAAGAGAATTAAGGTAAAGTGTCATGTAAAAAATATATATTCAGTCTTCCCATACATAATGTCACCTGAATGGCATTAGAGTGAAAATTGCATTAAAATAGCAATTCACCGTGTTTTTCGCCTCTAAGTAGTAGGCTAGTTTGTTAGCTTACTTGCGACATTTTAGCTAACGAAGCCACGACGGATTGATAGATGAAGGTCAGCAAAATGCTTACGCCAGCTAAATTGAGATGAAACAGCCCTTTTTTTTCTTAGAAAATGGCTTGCCAAACATTAACCGGAGGGTAAGTCAAGGCTAAACGTGCTTGAGCTATAACTAAACTACACAAAACTAAGCTAGGTGGATGACTGTAGCTGACCGAAACAAATCACTCCCAATGAGCACACTTATGTGCAGGAACTATTCCTGTTTTAAACTGAATATTGGCGATATTCGGGTTACGGCCAAATTCACGTGACTTGCGCTCAAAGCCAATATTCAGTTTAAAACCGGCACAACTGTGATGTTGTCATAATTTTTAAATGCACATAAATCAGCAACATCTAAACATATTAGCACTAGGCTTATGTATCATAAAATTGTACAGTTGTTGAATGACTTTTCAAATGTCCATCAGTGGGCAAGATAAGGCTATAAATAAGTTTATGCTAATTCTGTGTCTGGAGATTCAGATATTGTCAGTCTAACTCTAAATGATGCCTTAGTTACAACCAAAGCTAGGTAGATGACAGTACCTCACCTAAATGAATCACTCTGTGATTGTTATAATTTTTGGTGTAGTTGTTTGTGGAGTTTTTCTCTTCCAAATGCTTTAACTTCTAGTATCCTAAGTAATGTTAGGCTTGGTAGGCTAGAAGAGAATCCTTTCAGCAAAGTAATATATAATATCTCTGGTCATATGAAATTGTTTTCCTGTATTTGTGATGATGTTATGATTTATGTCTTGTCTCTGAATAGCAACTGATCTAGCTATTTATATATACTTTGTTGTATTTTTTTTTGACAATTTAGTTTGAAATAGAGGGTGTCCCACTGAATGGAGATGATGAGTGATGATCACAACGATGAAGAGGCGTCAGATGAGTGTCAGGCCACCACAACATCAGAAGGTACCACTGGGTTGAAGTGTGCCATATTGGATGGAAAATTCTTCAAAATAGTATCTCAAATTCCAAGTGGAAAGATAGAAGCTGAGTGTCAGCTGTGCATAACCAAGAAAGTCATCATATGTGGCTCATATCAAGCAACATCAAATTTCAAGACACATTTGAAAAGACGGCATCCAGAGAAACTACAGGAATTTGAAAATTACAAAAGGGAATGTGCTAGTGGCCAACAGAAGAGAGCCAAAACATTAAGACAGACTCAATTGTTTGATCATGCTAGTCCACCAATACCACAAAGTAAAGTTGACTCCCTTGTGAAATCCTTTATTATCAAAGGAATGCACTCATTAGCCACTGTGGAACAAACAGAATTCATAGACCTTGTGCAAGGACTTCGCCCAGGTGCTAGTGTCATGTCTAGAAGGACACTTGGTCGACAAATTGATGATGAATTTGCAACAAAAAGAGCAAACCTAAAAGAGACACTTAAACATGTTCATCATGTTTGTACAACAGTGGATATTTGGTCAACAAAGAAAACCAGTTATATGGGTGCAACTGTACACTGGATAAATGGATACACACTGGAAAGGGAATCAGCCGCTCTTGCTGTTAGGCATTTTCTCAGCCCCCACACCTACAACCGAATAGCAGAACTTTTGGATGAAATTCACACAGAGTATGGGCTGTCTTCAGACACTATTGTGTCTACAGTGACTGATAATGCATCCAACTTTGCAAAGGCATTTGTAGAGTTCAATATCACTGGAGCTTCGAATGAACAGGATCAAGTTGAAGAGCTGGAACATGAGCTTTCCTTCCTGATCATAGATCCTGAGAGAGAAGAAACACCTGAGTGTTCCATCATTTTACCACCGCACATCCGATGTGCAACTACTGATGTCAAAAAATTGATAACTAGCAATCCAACTCTCACTAGGCTGAATCATTCAACTATGGCAAAGTGCTCAGCACTATGGAAAGCATCAGGCAGACCAAAGAGTGCTGAAGCACTAGGCGAATTGATTGACCACCAACTCAAGACACCCTGCATTACTAGGTGGAACTCTCTTTATGACTGTTTGAGTCAGTTGACGTTTTTGCGTGAGAATCTCCCTAATATCATGACTGCCCTGCAACTTCCACCGTTTAGGGAAGTGGAACTTGACTACATTGAAGAATACTGCAGTGTTAAAACCTATTGCCATCTCAATTGATCGCCTTCAGGGTCAAACATCATGTTACTATGGTGAGCTTTTGCCAACTCTCTTTGCTGTTCAGGCTAAGCTTGATGACCTGCAAGCTTCAAACCTGCGGTACTGCTCGCACATTTTGCAAGCTACCATAGCGGGTTTTCAGAAGAGATTCAGCAATTTCTTGCAGCTGGAGACTGATGTCAACGAAGCCATCTTGGCAACAGTAACCCACCCATACTTCAAGATGAGATGGTTGCCTCCTAGACTGATTTCTGAGAAGAAGAGGATTCATCAACTCATTCTGCACTCTGCTGAAGAGCTTGGTCTTCTGTCAGAGAGTGATGCTACATCATCAAGCACCACTGATGAGAACGATGATGAGTTCTTTGTCTTTTCTGATCAAGGTAAGGAGAACATCTTTGCACTTAACAAGACTAAAAGTCTAAAAGTCATTAATGTCTCACATTGCCACCTTTTAGTGATAAATATACAATTCCAGGATTTAGACATTGAATCACACTGTTTGTTTTGTGATTGTCTTCAGTGTCAACAGGATATGACAACCAGATGGATAGCGAGGCCTTACAAAGCCACAGCAAGGCAGAGTTAGAGACCCTTCACTTCCTAGAGGATCCCAGAAAGGATTTGGCCTCACTGGATTCATATCCACTTATCAAACTACTCTTTGTAAGATTCAACACCACACTACCATCATCGGCACCAGTTGAGCGCTTGTTTTCTTTTGCTGGCATGATCTATCGGCCTCACAGAAGGTCATTAACTCCTGAAATGCTGGAGAAGTTGGTTGTACTTAAAAACAACTAAACACTATTTTGTAGCTTCTCTGTGATTTCTGTTTTGGTGTTTTTGATTCAATAATTCTCATTATTCAGACTATGTAGTAGTCTATTTAGTCTATTCAGAAGACTATTGTTCAGATTATGTACAATATTATATTATGTACAATCGTATACTGTGTATGGGAGATGCACCCATTTTTTCAAAGCAGTCTAATACAACTTGTGCTAGTTTTAATCCATTTTTTGTATTTCTTGTATGCTCCTCAGTTTGAAATAGCACACTGATGGCTTTAGATGCCATTTCTTTGATCAGTGCATTTGATCTTTTCAAGTAAAGTAGCAAAAGTGTCATTTTTTTAACATCAGTATTACAGTAAGTGTTCTTTCTACAACAGCCTGAATTGTCTGTTTTGCACAGGAGTTTGTGTTCTGAGTGAAAACAGTATAGCAGTAACTTGCAGGTGATGGAGTGTCACCATTGTGTGAGACGTTTTGATGTTTCAATAACAATAAATATAAAAAAAAACGTTGTTATGGTCTGCATATTTTTGTATTTTCAAATTACAAATTACTTGTATTTTAATGAAATACATTTTCCACACCAGTATTTTATAATTTATTTTGTTACATTTCATGAGCAAGTATTTGTAGTTTGTAACAAAATAGTTTTTGATGTATTTGTGCCCAGCTCTGTGTGGCGGGAGGTTCTGGTCCGAATGGACCGAAGCCTCCTGCCCGAGGGGAGTGCTACGAATAGTCCGTGTGCGGGGTGAGAAGGGTCTGCTGTGATTCGACCTGCTCGCCCCACGGTCCTGGAGACGTACAGGTCATGGAGTGATGGAAGGCTACAGCCGATCACCTTCTCAGCAGAGCGCACAGTGCCCTGCTGTCTGTGTTTGTCCCTGGCCGTGGCCCCGGCATACCACACCGTGATGGAGGAGCTGAGGATGG
>JAFBJQ010000241.1:38242-70292 GCA_016785345.1 Trinectes maculatus
AATATTTTGGTTTATGTTCAATCCTGTGCATGAGCTGCAGAATGATCATCATGATTGAGGGTGCTTTACTGCCGCTGTCTATTGACAGGTCAGTTTTTTTTTCTCTCTTCAGTGTGATGTTTGCTACATACAGTATGAGATACAATCGCAAGCTTCATTAATGTTGATGGCGAGCCTTCCCAGATTGGAGTAGAGACAAGGACAGAGTCACGAGAGGCGGTGGCTCTTGAACTCACCATGCTCTGACCACACTCGTGTGACAGGCAGCCAGAAGGCTGACACAACACACACATTCTTATGCTCTTTTCCTCCACAAGCATCTCCTGTGAATGTTTTAGACAAATTCCCCTCAGACTCTGCAGACACTTACCTCTTCATATGTGTGTCTCAGCGACGTGCGATGAGTTCATGGCAGGTGAGGCACGGACTACTTCCGAATCAATGATCAAGTGCCCGCTACCATGCTTAAAGAGAAGTTTTATCTTCTTTAACTTCATTAAGTTCAGTGCCAAATGTTTCATGTGATTAAATACTTCCCAAAATGGTTGTGGGTTTGTCTGGTTGTTATTGTTTTTGTTATCACTGATTGAGGGCGTCTTCCTATTTTTTTCTTTTGACTAAAGGTAGTCAGCATGTTAAGGCTCTGAATAATGCCGATCCCAAAAATGCAGAGACAACGTAAAAGAAATGATACAAACAGCCAGTGACACACGGATGAAAATCCTTAATCCTAAAAAACATTGCAAATCCTTGGAATCTATACTCAAGACCACATTACCTGCTCTTGCAACCCAAAACAACATACAAGCTGTTTTTTTTTATTCCAGCATCTGGCCTTTCAATCGAGACATTTTAAATGATTGTGACCATGCACCACCATAGGTCACAGAACAGCCATTTACATCTCTCCTTTGCTGATGTGTCAGCCCAACCATCCACTTCAGCAACCACACAGCCTAATCTTTCACTTCAACTAACCAGGCAGCCGAATCAGTCCACAGTTCTGCTCAAGAGGTTTTCAGTCAGTCTGCTTCCCATGACAAAACCAAAGAAGATTCCAAATGAGAGACAATAAGAAATTCAACAACTCATGAAAGCAGCACAGAAGGGGAAGAACAGAGGAAGAGTACTGGGCAAAGGTGTGTAAAGGAAAATAATGTGGCATCTGGAAAGGAGCAAAAAAACACACAAATAACAAAGGTCCAAGCAACAGACCAAGACAAATCTCACATGTAATGAGAATTTTTGCATCGTGTGTATCACTTTGAAAATTCAAGACCAAAATATTAGTGAAGGGTGTATAGTACTGTAGTGCAATTCCGGGCGTACAAAGCCTGCAACTCGTGGGCAGTAAAATTACATTGGTCACAGCGTGCGCATGCAAGCGGGCACGCACGCACACACACACGTGCAGCAGTAATTTATGCTGTATTCCATATATCTGTGTTGATCAATTTACTTCAAATGTGTGTGTTTAGTTCAGCACATTGCGTCTTATTGTTGAATATATCTAGTGTTACAACTCACCCCCAGCAGTGGGGTAGGTTGTAGTAAGTGACCTTTTTGTATTTGATTCCAGCTCGGATAATTTGTGAACTTGTAAGCCCTATTAAAGTGAGTTCAATTTGTAAATGATCCAGCATAAAGAACTCCTAAATCAATGATGCTCAAAAATAACGTGTTACTACTATCGTCAATCTCAACATGATTTTGTATTTTCAGTTGTTCACTTATTATCATTTTGTGTCTTTGGATTGTTACATTACAATTAAACCGCATTAAACGTTGATTTCTGATGCTTCTATTTGGGAGCGTGTTTCAGGGCCAGCAAAAGGCTGTATGTTTTCAGAGACTATCAACAGCTGTCCGAGTGAGACTGTAGCAGAGCGCCGGGCGGGGCGTTGTTCGGAGTCCGACAGCGGTGAGTTCAGCAGACAAACCCTGCTGCTGATGTAGTTTCAGTGTAGCTAACCAGGGGATAGGGAAACGAGATCGAGCATTCAGTGGATTTACGTATTTAACCCCCTTTTTTCTGAGATTGTAGAAGTGGCAAAGTGAGGCTACATGTCGTTAGAGGAGCTCCCTGGCTCTTTACGAGTCATCTTCCCCGCGTTCTCGTCCCCGATGAAAGCGGAGCGCAGTCGAAATAAGGAGAGACTGGAGGCCAGTCTGGCTGGCCTCTGCGAACTAGAGCAGCTCAAACAGAGGCAAGAATGCAGGGTGCTCAGCGCTCTCTGCCTCGGAGACGCTGCTGTTTCTGGGCGCCTGCCTTGGGAAGCTCTTCGGTCAGCCCGTTGTGCCCTGGACGCACCAAATGGCTACGCGTTGGATGAATACGGCGCCTCGCTTCCAACTGTAAGTTCTGCCTGTCTGTTGATGGTTCTTTAATGTAAGTGTTTGTAAGAAGGACTCATGGTATTGTTCAATTTCTAGGACACTTAGATGGTGTGAGTTGTGCGTCATGGATTTAGTCTTCAAAACGTTGCACATTCCCCACAAAGTGAATGTTGTTTGTCAATAGACCCCTGTTGCTTGATAAAGTTTAAGGCTTTAAGTGGTCAGATGAGACTTAGTCTGTATGTTTGCTGTTGTCAAGGTGGAGGATGGGGGTGGGGTTATGGCAGTTAAGAAAAATTTGTATACATTTACTCGGGGACTAGTGGAGTTTAAACTAGGAACACTGGAGGCCTATTTTTCCTTCATATTGTCCTTAAACAGGAAATAAATTACATACAAAATTAACATCAGCAGTTTTAGAGGAATTATTTCTTCTACCACGAAATAAGTTGTTAGTTAGTTTCCTGTTTTATACCTCCTTACTGTAGCAGCAGATGATCATGAAGATGAAAGCCAGGCCTCTGAATAGATGAAATAGATTTTGGTGTTGCAGGCCTGGATGCCATTTTAATATAAAAAATAACATGCAACATAACATTGTATGTTATTGCATTGTTTATCGGACGCTTGTCTTATTGGTGTCTGCTGGAGTCACACAGCCCCACGTAACAAAAAAACTGATGAAAATTATTAGTGATTGAAACACCTGTACGCAGCATGATATTATCCAGGATAGCTCCATTTTCCTGGGATGGTGCATCTGCATTCTATCAGCTTTATGCATTTGTAGTGAAATAATAAATGTCTATTAAACTAGATGAAGTTGTATGGACATCAAACAGATACATGTACATGTCACAGTAAACATTGATAGTGAATCAGCTAGTTTATATACTGTACAGAGCCTGGCAAATTTCACCTTTGACCAGAAAATAGTTATGTTCTTATAAATATTAATGGTTTCCTTTAATGTTATTACATGTGATGTTGCAGCTCACAGTTGTTATTTTGATCTTGAAAAGTAAAATAAAAACCTAAATACAAACAGACAAATATTCTTATATTAAGTAGATGGTCATGGGGTTTGGTACATGAACCCAACAGAGTGTGAATTGGTGATTCTATACAGTTGGTTATGATTTTTAGTGTAATCTAAAAACTGCAAAATAAAAAAATATTGGTGCCACTAATGTTAAATTCCTTTTATTGTGTCAAACATTATGTCTTTGATTCTCATGGCTTTTTAAACTAGCTTTAAAAGTATATTTTGTCATGTAGTTTGAATAGATCAAATCTACAGCTGTAATTTACGTGGTGTACAATTTCAGTATTACTTGCTAAGAAGCATAGTTTTTTTAGAGCCTTGAGCATGAAATTATCAGCGCTGCAATACTGTGGCGTTTTTTGTTCCAGTAATACCTACCCCCAGGCAAATCATCCATATTTTTGTGTACATTTTTTAGAAAACCGAAAACTATGTGGTACATTCAATGAACATATCCCTGGAGCCTAAAGAGTTGGTCGACCGAAATACTTGCTAATTGTTTAAGTGTATCCAGCTATAAAAGGGTTTCTCAGCTTCTAAACTAGTAGGATGTAAGGCTTCCATTCATACATTTTATTATTATTTCTTTCTTTTACATTGTCAAAAAGCATGTTTTGTTTGTTGCAGAGGGATGCGGCTAGTTTTGACATAAACTAATCTTTTTAATCATGAACTTAATTAACAACAACTATTAATAAGAACAAAAAATAAAACAGAATATATTGATAGTAAATATAGATAGAAAGGTAGAAAATTATATATTTAAGTATTCTATATATAATAATTTAGTCTAAAATGTAGACCAATCAGTATGTAAACAGGTGCAGTATATTTCAAGACCATAAAGGAGTTAGCTCACTGGCGTGAAAAGAGTGTGGACTACCCACTATGACCCGAGAGGTTCAACAGCATTTTTATGCATTGTTTATTTTCCAAAATAAAAATAATCTATTCGGCAAACAAACTTGTCTGTGAAAAGCTTCTTATTGGTCACACCAATATTATTTCAGTTGTACTGCGACACTTTTGGACATTCATTGTGGTCATTATAATTATGCAAAGGTAAGGAAATTTTACCAGGTCAATTTAAATGACTTGTGACTTCCATCCAGTCTCCATTATTATAGGACTTTGTAAAGGGGGCTACAGCATTTTGTAGGCCACACACTCCATTTCCTGCGTCACAATTTTGTTCCAAGCTGAAAGACTCATGACTGAAAAAGCAAAGCCAAGCAGAGAAAGTATGTGTGTGTATGTGTGTGTGTGAGAGTGTAGTGTAAGAGAGTGGGTAATAGAGTAGGTGTATTTAATCCTTAGCAGGAGCTGCTGACAGCTGACAGCAGCTGGAAGACCAGCACAACCTTCATTGTGGCCTCCTGTATGTCAAGGGACTAATCAGAGGGCACATTGTACTTTTGATTCAAAACTTGCAGTGTGTGTGTAGAAATAACAATAATTTAGATGTTCACTCACATGCTATAGCAGTAATTTACAGAATCATTCTCATCTCAAATATTAATGGTAATGAAACAAAATGAAAAGTCAATACTAAAATAAATAATAATAATTATAATAAGGATGCCCATATTAGACATACTAAATCCTTCGTAAAATTTAAAGTATTGTATTGAGAGCCCCATAAATGGAAGATTTCTGTTAAATAATAATTTTATAATACATTTAAAAATGTATTATTGGGTAAAATCTACAAGTTAATTTGAAGGGGTAAAACCTTTATATGAACAAATACTGTACTGAAAAAAACCACTGTTCACAACCATGCCTCTTATATTCTCTTATACCTGTTTATGTCATGTTGTTGACGTCTGTAGCTATGAATGATATTTATATATTTATATATGAGTGTCTATAACAATAATAAAAAAAACATACTCTTGTTCTTATGTGTGATTCATAAAACCACAAAGTGAGACTCAGAGTCCAAGGACATTTATCTAAATAACTGAGCTCAAATCTGACATCTTTTGGAATTACATGTTGGTCATAGTGTACTTACAGTTATAGTGCTCTCCCGAAGACAGTGTTGAAAAATAACCCTGTAAATGGTGTTCTTCTGGTGAGTTTGGTCAAAATTGCGACTTAACCATATATGACAAAACAATCAACAGACTTCTGTTCTGTTAAAGGGAGGGGGAGTCACGTGAAACTGGTGTTGGTTCAAATTTTCAGGCTAAGTCTCCTCTTGATCTTACATACCGCAGCTTTAATGCATTTGTTGTTTCATTAAGTTGGCTGTCAGTTTCTATAGGTCAAATATAAGTTCAGAGCAAAAGTTAATGTAGGAATTGGTGGCAAAGTGGTTATGTTACTGCTTCAGGGCTTTTGTGGTCGCAGCATCAAGTCCTGCGCCTGCTATGGATCTTTAGTTCCATAAACACACACTGTATGTCACACAGCAGTGAGGTCAAGTTTGGTTTTTGTCCTGTCTCCATGTTTTGTCTGGTCATTTCCTGTGTTGTTTTGAAAAGTAACTCTCCTCTTGTTTCAGCAGGTCACTTGCCCTTCCTCATGTGTCACCTGCCTGATTGTCTTCCCTGATTACTGATTGTTTCCACCTCTTTTCCCATACCTTCATGTGTTCAAGTAGTCTGCGTTTTCCCTTGTCCTGTGGCAGTGTGTTTGTTTGTGTGCGTCACTCCAGCCCTTTCTAGTCCACAGCCAAGTCATTGCCTTGTTGTGTTAGCATTGAGCTCTGTCTCGTTTTCGAGTGATTTTTTGTTGTAAATTTTCATAGATCAGGTTAGAAGCTCGTAGTTTAGTTCTTAGTAGAGCTGTTTTGTTTATCCTCCCTTTTGGAGAGAACTTTAGTTATTATCTTAGCTCAGGTTTTGAAGCATTAATTTAGTTCTAGATATACCGGTTTTGTTTGTCCTCCATCTTAGTTATAGTGATAGTGATTAGGTTCTGTTTTTCTCCTCTGTTAAAAGAGTGATTTACATTATTAGATTTAGTATCTCCCTTTTGGAGCTCTTTTTGTTTTACTCTCTTCGGAGAGAGTTACCTTTAGTTTTGTGTATTCTCTCACAGGAGAGATACACGTTTATAGTAAATTTTGTAGCTCTGTTTCTTTATTCACTCTGTCAAGAGGCCTTCCTGCTGCTTTTATAAAGCCTGTTGTATTTAACACTGTCTCTGCATCTGAGTACTTCTCTGAGTCTCGCACTGACACTGTAGAATTTAGACATTAATAGCGATGAAGTCCATGGAAGTTGGATAAGACAACATTTTTTTTTAAACGTCATTATTTCAACATTTGCCAGAGTAGTAAAAGGTAATTGGTCAGGGGAGGAACCGTTTTTTTTCAAAGTAGTCCCGTTCACGTTGAAGAGGAGCTCTAAAGATATACACAGGACATGCTGTTTTGTAACGGTGCCACTCAGATTCTGGCATGACAGTGACATTGACTGTCTGGGGAATCATCCGCGTTACTTTTCAGCTGTCCACAATGCAGCCCGCCAGAAATGGCAACAGTATCAACATTTACCTTCCAAACGATTATGCCATGGCAACATCTGCTCTGCCTTGGACCCTGCTATGAATGTCATTGTATGTCATCTAACATTGACTTAAACCAATACATGGTAATGAGACACTTAACGGCTTTTCCTGACCTTTTCATCTGCTTTGACATGCAGAAGAATGTCTCTAACATCTTATTACAAAACTGACCAACCTTGTTGCTGTGTATCTATTGATCCAATACATACCTTTTGTTAACAATGTTAAACAATACCACCCACAAATCCCACCCGTGATTCACACAAGGCCTTATGGTAACATGAATATGGTGGATGAACAAATCAATATGATACACATATAATGCACATAACAGATTTATAATGACAATTACAATGAATAACACATTGATTAATCTCTACATTGTGAAAAGACATTCATCTAGTGTACTGAATTACAGTTTCTCTATGTACATCTGACCTAATTTGAAATACATATTGATATAGAACTTAGGATTTATGTATTACTTGTTTATGTTTGTGTCCATGAGAGAACACACCATAGTCAAATTCCTAGTATGTTGTCACATACGTGGCCAAAAAAATGATTCTCATTCTGATATAACCACTATGTATTCTACATCTGTAAATACTTCTGATTACAACTATGTCCTAGTATTTCACTGAACTTACTCTGTACAGACAAATTCCTCCCAGTTTAACAAAATTTCATTTGTAATTGTGTATTTCTAATTGATACATCTTTGACAGCATTTAGATGTTTCATGTTCTCCATACTCTGCAGGATGAAACACAGGTCAACTTGGTCTTCTGGAGAGAAACTGCCACACTGACCAATCTCACTGTTTGGTCATATGTGGAAATTACCCACCTCCACAAAAAGATTCTTACTATGGTGTCCAACTCCACAAATTACACTGCCATTGAGGTACACTACACAGTACAATTCGATACAAATGCCTAAGTATTTATTCATCTCTAACAATATCGGCGCTTTTCCACTAGAGTCAGTTCAGCAAGGTATGGGCACGGCATCCTTTGAACGATCTTCCACTAGGTCCCAGTGCTTGAAAATGGTTCCAACTTTGTGAGCTTGTGTCAGCTGCGGTTGAGCCGAAAACTGACGTCAGCGGGCTGCTTGGGAGAATTGGTCTGGTGGTGGTCTGGGGTATCATGGGTGTGGCGTTCGTCACTCACCCACCACTGTGTGGAGCGGCTGAACATCCATGCCGACCGCTGGTTACAACGCATAAGCGAATATGCAAGCATCTAAAACACACACAGCAAGTATATTTTAGGAATCAATAGCAAAACTGTTGTTATAATAATTGTTGTGTTCAGTTGTGCTGTTGTTTCTTGCTGTGGTGCAAGCTGATGTCGCAAGCATATTAGTGATGTGTCGTTCGTGAACGTTTCGTTCATAAGAACGAATCTTTCACATGACCCGGAAGGAACGAGTCATCTCGGTGACTGACTTTCATGCAGTAAGTTCCCTGGCCACACGGCGGCTGCCTAAGCACAAAAAGAACAGGAAACAGAACTGATTCGTTCACGACTCTAAACACGAGTCTTTGAGATTCGTCACGTGACAGCCGCTCAGACTGTGCGCAGAGCCGACACATATTATAAGTGGTCTTCGGTTCTTGTACATGTGTACACTGTTGGTGTATATAATGCAGTGTGTTTCTAAGTGTGTTCACCAATAAATACTTGATCATATAACCATTTTGATTTTGTGTTATACTCTGCCAGAAAAAATAAAATCACGTAACATTAATATGTCACGTTTGGGACAATAACATTTTAGAAAACTTGGAACTTTGTTGTCATAAATTCATTGTCAAAATAAGTGAGTTTTTCATTCACTCGTCCTGCAGCAGCTGCAGTGTAGAAGCAGTGCAGGAAACAGGAAACAGAACCGATTCGTTTACGACTCAAAACAGTGAGTTTTTGAGATTTGTGCGTTTGTCACGTGACAGCCAGCTCAGGCTGTGGCAGAGCAGGAAATACGGAGCTTTGTTTACTCTAATCGTTCTTTCGTTCATTTGTTGTGACCAGTACACACAGCGTTTTGTTCATACAGATCAGTCGCTCGTTCATTTGTCACATGACATCCGACATACATTATTCATTCATGAAATAATTTATAAGTGGTTTTCGGTTCTTGTACATGTGTACACTGTTAGTGTATATAATGCAGTGCATTTATAAAAGCGTTGATAATTAAATACTTGATCATATAAACTTGTTGATTTTGTGTTATAATCTGCCACAAAAACAATAATAAAATAAAATCACATAACAACATTAACATGTCACGTTTGGGACAGTAACATTTTAGGTAAGTTGGGACTTAAAAGTCGTCATGAAATCATTGTCTAAATAAGTGGCTGAGTTTTTCATTCACTCGTCCTGTAGCATCTGCAGCAGAGATGCAGGAAACAGAAATCAGGACTGATTCCTTCACGACTCAAAACAATGAGTCTTCGTCCATTTGTCACGTGACAGCCAGCTCAGACTGCCTGCTGTTTTGGCAACAGCCACTACAGGGAACCCTTGTTAAATGAACAAAATAACTAAAAGACTCAAAAGGATTTGTCCATTTTGCCGTAAAAAGGCGTGCTTGGTGTCTACTCTAAAGGTTTCAAGGTGACGACACCACCCACGACCCCGCCCACGTAGCGACACTACCCCATTGTAATGGAAAACCAAGCATACTGTGTAGAGTAGTGCCGTACTGTGTTGTGTGAGCTGACCCTCGTGGAAAAGCGCCGAATGGTACTGACTACTTGACAGGAGTCAAAACAGGAAAACAATTTCATCACCATTCTGAGTGTCAGCACAACTCAGGAAGGTCTACTCAACCTGCTTCTTGATGATGGAAGAGAAGTTACAATGGAAGCATCACTTAGAGAACCATATGACAAGCTCCTAAACGACGGACAGGTCCAGATTAATGTAGATATCCAAGGAACTAAAATTATTTCAATAAAATTTGGTGGAAAAAATTACATCTTATGTGTTTTTTTGTATTTGGAATAACAATTTAAATTGTATACTCTTTTCAAACTTTCAATTTTTATTGCTACAAATGTATATAATATATAATATATAGATTTTAACATATAACAAGGTGGATTTATATAAAGATCTACAACACAGTCGTAGGCTTTGCTGAGCACATACATGTAAGATTTATGTAGATAGTCTGACAGATGGCTGAGATCTGACAGTTTTAAAAGAAGCACCTACTTGGGTTTGTGAGGCTCAAGTCTGTGACAAGATGTAACATGGGAGTGAGTGAGGCTGCAGAAGGTGCCTGTTGTTGCAGGCATTGTGAAAAAACACCTACTGCCATAGTAAGCACACTGTGTGAGACAGGACAAGTGTAGCCCCAAAATGAGCCACCAAAAAACCCATATACTTTATTCCACAAAATATATTTATCATTTGCAATAAAGAAATTAACAACAAATAGTATTAATGATCAAAATACAAAATTATTTTATTTTACATTTAATTATTTTACATTTACTCCAATTAAAAATAAATAAATTGCCCTTGTCACTGTAGTGTTTTCAACGGAGTTGTTGGTGACACCAAGTTAAACCACGAGAGAAGACCCTGGAGTTTTGTTGCTACTTATTTAATTGTCTTCAATATGTATGGTGAAAACTGTAATAAAGAATAGACTCAATCTTAACACATAGACTCATTACAAACACAAACAAAGTGCATCAATATCACATAACTTACATTTTAACGAAATAAGCATTGATACACAAAATAATCTTATAAACCATTGTATAGTGAAACTTACGGCATTCCTGCCTGATAATTCAACGAGGATGGAACCTGAATACGTTTTATGCCGTTCCTTGCACATGGATCTTTTGTTTATTAACGAAACCGGAAACAAAACCGAAAGCAAACCGGAAGTATGTCATCAAAAACGGAAGTGCATTTTAGCGATAATATTTTTCCATAAAAACGTATATAAACTATGAATTATTTATCCAGACAACTTGTAATCACTTTTAATAACATAGAAACATTTTTTAATATTATTTATTTAAACCAATGAACTTATTTATTAGAAAAATGCCTTCAAGGCAACACACTCCCCGCCTGGCCTCTATGAGGCCACTATACCAGTCAAAACATTACATTCAGTCCTTAGGCATGAGAAGAATAACTTCTGTAACTGGTCGCATAAAGGTCTTTACACAGCCTTGGTCCCATGCCTTCACCTCAATCTTTCTTACTCGATTGTCCTTGCCTGGGAAAGTGGCAGTGTCCCTTGACATAGGCCAGCTGTTACGTACGACCTGTTTGTCTTTAAGCAGAACTAGGTCACCAACTTGGAGGTTCCTGCGAGATACAGTCCATTTCTGTCTTTGTTGTAGAGTTGGCAAGTACTCTCGCCTCCAGCGTGTCCAGAACTGATTGGAAAGAGCTTGGACCTGTCTCCATTGCTTGGTGTAAAGGTCTTTGTCCAGGAAATTTCCAGGTGGTGGTAAAAGGCATGACTTTTGTGTAAGAAGCATTGAGGGGGAAAGGATGAAGCGGTTCTCTGGATCGGAAGATACTGGGAGGAGTGGCCTTGCATTTATGATGGCTGTAATTTCAGCCATGAGTGTGCATAACACTTCATGAGTCAGTTGTACCTTATTTTGCAGTAGCATGGAGTCCAGGATTCTGCGGGCGATGCCAATCATGCGTTCCCAAGAGCCTCCCATGTGGGAGGCATGTGGCGGATTGAATTCCCAGCTGCAACCTTGGTCTGTTAGGTACTTTTGCATTGATTTGTCCATTCCTAGCTCCTTTGAAGCTCCAATAAAATTGATCCCACGATCAGATAACAGCTGTTAAGCAGGGCCTCTTAGTGCAAATAAACGGCGGAGGGCGTTTATGCCGCTGGACGTGTCTCTGGATTCGATTACCTCAATATGCACAGCTCTCGAACTCATGCAGGTAAACATGATGGCCCACCGCTTGCTTTCAGCTTGTCCGCCCCCGGTACGCCATGTTGATATAGTCCAAGGCTCGAAAACATCAAGGCCGACGTAAGTGAAAGGAGGACAAGTTTTGAGGCACTCAGGTGGTGGTCCGCCATACGTTGCTGTTCTTGTTTTACACGTAGTTTGCGGCAGATTATGCATTTGTGGATTACAGAGTTGATTATTCTTTTGCGGCCAATGAGCCACAGTCCTGTAGCCCCTAGCTCGTGGTGGTGACGACTGAGCAGAAGGGAGACGTGACTGTCTTTGGGAAGAATTACTGGGCCCTTTTCAAAGTTCTTGATTTCTGAGTGTTTGAGTCGTCCTCCAACAGAAATAAGACTATTCTGTAAAACTGGGCTGAGCTTTTGTAGGGGGCTCTGTTTTGGCAAAGGCTTTCTGGCATTAAGGGCAGAAATTTCTTTTGTGGCCTTTTGTGTCTCTTTGAAGATGACATTTTTTGCTTGACTCATTTCCTCCGGAGTACGAGGTTGGTGACATTTGTGCCAGCCTTTACATTTACTGTTTGGGCTAGTGCCATTGAAGGATTTTGCGACGTGGATAAGATTTGCTATTGCTCAGACTAAGGACTTGAAGGTGGAAAAGCGTTCAAAGCGTTTACTGCTGAGCACTTGGAGGTGAGTGAGTCTTTGTCTGGTTCAATTATCTCATACATTCCACTTACATCTGATGTTTCCACAGGAGGACGGTGGATGAAGGATGGTCCAGTGAACCATGTGGACCTTGTGAGTTGAGCTACTGACAGTGACCTTGATGCATGGTCTGCTGGGTTTTCCTCTGTGCGCACATAATGCACATTGTTGCTTTGAGGACTGTCGGATACGCTGTACTCTGTTGTGGACATATGTGTAGAATATTTTGGACTCGTTACAGATGTAGCCTTGTACTACCTTACTGTCTGTATAAAAATGCACTGCATCAAAATGTAAGTCTAACTCATCCTGGATAAGATCAGCCATTTCTACTGCCAAGACGGCTGCTCACTGTTCAAGTCTTGTTATGGTAGGTTCTGACAGGGGAGCTAGTTTTGCTTTTCTCATTTGGAGTCCAGCTTCAACTCTGCCGTCTGTTTGAACTGCTTTTAAGTAGGCTACAGCTCCTATGGCCTTGGTTGAAGCATCTGAGAACAGACACAGCTCTTTGTGCATTGCCTGGCTGACTGAAGTAGATGTGTAGGTTCTAGGGACATGTAGTTCTTTTAAGTCTCGGAGGGAGTTCCTCCAGGTTTCCCATCTACATTGTTTGTCCTTTGGGAGGGGTGCATCCCAGTCTGAACATTCTAAAGTGAGTTCTCTGAGTAGAGCTCTTCCTTGGATTGTGATAGGTGCAAACAAACCCAGGGGATCAAAGACACTATTGACGGAAGACAGTACACCACGTCTCATGAACGGTTTGTTTGTGGTGGCAACTGAGTAGGTGAATGTGTCTGTTGTTATTTCCCAAATGAGGCTAGGCTTTTCTGAGACTGTGTTGCTTCCCCACCTAAATTTAAGTCTTTAAAGCTGACCTGGGCAAATTACGGCCCGCGGGCCACATCCGGCCCTTTCTACGTCTCTGGCCCGCGTGAGGCCAATCATAAATTACAACATAAATTAAACAAATATCTGTGTCATGCTTACAATACAACTGTGCTGCTTTTATTTTGAAATTTGAAATTTTATTTTGAAAAGCGTTTACATTTACGTTTGTATTACTTCCGTATCAACGTATGTGCGTGCGTGTGTTGTGAGTGAAGGTGAACAGTGATAAGTGACGCTAGCCAGATTACCCTCAAGATGTCGGCTCACACTAAGAAAAGAACAGTTGGTAACGAATGCCGTGTTTTCAACAACACATGGACTGCCAAGTATTTCTTTCTCAGAAATTAAAGGTAAAGCTTAATCTGTGGTACACAGGTCGTTGTGTTTAAGGATTAGAATTTGAATCGCCACTATACGACCAAGCATGAGGATAAATACAGAAATCTGTCTGATGAAGAGCGCGCAAGGGAGTCTGATGCGTTACTAGCAAAACTGCAAATCCAACAAAGACTTTTCACAACCCCAAAGATGCAGCTGTCAGGACAAGTTACGTCATTTCTCACAAAATCGCATGACAGCCTGTGAGTTAGAAGTGAATTTATGCAGACGCAGATTGGATTCAGCGAGTGAAGCTTGTGTTCTGTGGAGCAAGTCTATAGCCTCAGCAGGATAGGGCACAGAGATCAGGCCATCATCTACATAAAAATGCTTCTCCACAAACCTGACTGTATCAGCACCATAGTCCTTTGCACCTGCTCTAATGGCCTTACGCAATCCGTAAACAGCAACAGCAGGAGATGATGAGTTGCCAAATACATGGACTTTCTTTCGATAGTCGATTACTTCCTTGCCTTGACATCATTGTCTCTATGCCACAGGAACCGGAGGAAGTTATGATGGTCTTCACGCACCATGAAGCAGTGAAACATTTGTTGTATGTCTGCCATGATTGCAATGCTCTCTGTACGTAAACGGAGAAGAACTCCACTGAGAGTGTTATTAAGATCAGGGCCAGTAAGGAGAACGTTGTTAAGTGAGACACCGGCATACTGGGCACTGGAATCAAAAACAACCCTGATCAGTTTGGGCTTTTGTGGGGGGTAAACTCCAAATGTTGGAAGATACCAGCACTCCTCTCCCTGCTTTGGGGGGGGGGGGGGGGGGCCCGCCCGCGGGGGGGGGGGGGGGGGGGCACGTCAGCGTGGCCATTGGTGAAGATCTTTTCCATGAATGCCACATATTGTTCCTGCATTTGAAGTTTCCTGTTTAGGTTGCGTTTTAGGGATGAGAATCTACTTACTGCTTGTTCTCTATTGTTTGGGAGTTTTTGCCGCAGTTGTTTAAAGGGAAGTGGGGCGACCAAATTGTTGTCCTCATCCCTGTACATGGCATTGTCCATTATCTTTAGGAAGAGGGTGTCCTGTATTGAGAGAGCTGGCTTATCATCATTATCTGTCTGGTCAAAAACTGTTTGCCCCAGAGTTTGTTCAGATGATTTTCCTGATCTATTTGTGTGTGGCATTTCCTTGAGTTGCAGAAGGCTGTTGCATGGTCCAAAAACTGTAGAGCGGCCATTTGCCAGAACAACTGTTTTCAGGGTGCTGACTGTCGGCCTATGAACATTACCCAGGCATACCTCCCCAACTACGACCCAACCCAGATCTAAGCGTTACGCAAAGGGTGCGTTATGAGGGCCATTGACTCTCTCGCCCAAGTAGCAGGAGTATTTCAGTTTTAGGGTCTAGTTCTGGGATGTACTTCGCTATGGCCTGTAGGTGTGCTGGTGCAGCACTGCGCTAGGGGTTGGGATTTCACCCCTATTGTTGGGAATGTCCTGACACTCAATAAGTGGGGGTAGAGGGATAACTACAGACACATCTAGTGACTCAATCTGAAAGCCTTCAGCCAATTTACCCCATGTTTCTACAATACCGGAGCATGTCCTAAGGTTGTAGGAGAAAGGTTCACTTTTAATGTCAAAGAATTCAAAGAACTCTGGCCTGGCTAACGAATGATTACTTTGATCATCCAATATTACATAAGCTTTGATAGCCCTGTCCTTGTAACCTTTAGGGTACACCCATGCCAGACATATCTTAGAACATGAACGACCCCACTGACCTGGACCACACACGTCTGTGCAGCTTGTTGTGACATCGACTGTGTCAGGAACATTTTTTCCCTCCCCGCCATTCTCTTGTGCCAGTGGGGGAGCCTTGTTGACCTGTGGTGGAGGGCCAGGGTGCATGACAGCGTCGTGATTTGTACTATCACATTCAGAACACTTTACCGTAGATTTACAGTCCTTGGCAAGATGAGTGTCTGAAGAGCAGCATTTGAAGCATATTCCTTTCTCTTTGAGGAAGGCCTTTCTTTCATCAAGCAGTTTGTTCCTGAACGTTCTGCATTTTTTAAGTGGATGCGGCTTGTTATGCAGTGGACAGTTCCTGTTAAAGTCCTTGTTGGGGTTTGAAACATCGGTTTTGTGTACAGTGACTGGTTTGCTGGTGTTAAAGTTCTTTGCATAAGGTTTTTCTGGTTTTGAGAGTGTTTGGCTGATTAGTTGGTTGAAACTTGGATCATTGCACTTCTTTGCCTCTTTACATATGAATTTGCAAAAATAATCAAAGGGTGGAAAACAGCCTCTATTTTCCTCTTTATATTGAGAACCGTGTGAAATCCACTTCTCCTGAAGTCCATATGGGAGTTTATCTACGATTGGGGCGATTCAGCGAGAAGTGTCTAGATATAGTAGGCCAGGGAGATATCCATCTTCCAAGGCGCATTGAATCTCTTGTAGTAGATCCCCTAGTTCACGCAGCTTGATATGATCTTTCGCTGTTATTCTCGGGAAACTGTCCAATCGTTGGAAAAGTGACTTTTCAATTATTTCAAGTGCTGCATAACATTCATTTAGTCTCTCCCAGGTTTTGCGTAGAGCCAATGTGGGGTTGTTGATGTGTACTGAGCTTATGCGTTTCACGTGATCACTTGACTCCCTAACCATTTTGTCATTAGGTCTAGCTCTTGAATGGGACTAATCTCGACTTCGGCTGTAGCACCAGTAAATGAAGAGAACCATGCTCTGTAGTTTTCCGGCCTATCGTCGATGAAGAGAACCATGCTCTGTAGTTTTCCGGCCTATCGTCGAATTGGTAAAGACCTGAAGTGATTAAATCTCGGCATGCCATATATTGGGCGAACGGTTCAGCTGGATGTGACATATTGGCTGGAGTGTTATAGTGAGGCGTGAATGGTGAGCTGAATGGACTGAGAGACGTTTTTGGATTCTCTAATTTGTATTTTTCAACTCTAGACTGACTAGGTATATTTGGTTTAGTCAGGGCAGTAACACTGTTCTTAGTAAACTTTGGTTCAGAGCTAATGAGCAGTGGCTCTAAATTGTCTTCATCTGGGGGATGCCATGTTACAAACGTGTTGGGTGAGCTTTCTTGCGGGTGAGAGGTGGTTGGTAATTCTTGAGAACATGGAGATTGCCTTATGTCAATTTGAGACTTTACGTATTCACTTGTGCGTTCTAATTTCACCTTTTCCGATGGAGATTTTCTACTCTCGGGCTCCTCTTGGATTGCCTCAGCTTCCTCTAGCACTTGTGCCTCAGCTACAGCAGCGTCGGCTTCCCTTTGTAATGTTAACACTTCCAATTCTGCATCTATTTTAGCCTTTTCCAGTTCACTTTGTGCTTTTTCCACTTTTAACCGTGCTTCTTTGGTTGCATACGAAGCTCTCACTTTGGCAGCTTCCGCTTTAGCACGAGCATGAGCGGCGCTTACTGCTGATCCAGATGAGTGGCTGGTCCTGAAACTACATGCAGACTTGTTACTGGAAGCCATTTTGACCACGATGAATCATCGATTGGTGCCTTTTCACTGTAGTGTTTTCAACGGAGTTGTTGGTGACACCAAGTTAAACCACGAAAGAAGACCCTGGAGTTTTGTTGCTACTTATTTAATTGTCTTCAATATGTATGGTGAAAACTGTAATAAAGAATAGACTCAATCTTAACACATAGACTCATTACATACAAAAACAAAGTGCATCAATATCACATAACTTACATTTTAACGAAATAAGCATTGATACACAAAGTAATCTTATAAACCATCGTATAGTGAAACTTACGGCATTCCTGCCTGATAATTCAACGTGGATGGAACCTGATTACGTTTTATGCCGTTCCTTGCACATGGATCCTTTGTTTATTAATGAAACCGGAAGCAAAACCGGAAGCAAACCGAAAGTATGACATCAAAAACGGACGTGCATTTTAGCGATAATATTTTTCCATAACGTATATAAACTATGAATTATTTATCTAGACAACTTGTAATCACGTTTAATAACACAGAAACATTTTTTTAATATTATTTATTTAAACCCATGAACTTATTTATTAGAAAAATACCTTAAAGGCAACACAGTCACTATTATTTGTCTTTTAAACAATTAATAAATACATACATGATAAATTAAGAGACAACCAATCTGCCACTAGTTTCCCATATTATGATAGTAAGATAAGCTGAACCAAGAATAGGCCACAATCTATTACACTTCATGAGCAAAACAGACTGCAGTCGTAATAACCTCTCATATTAAAACTGGATGAAGAAATATTCAGAACCATAGCTGAATTTTAAACATGAAAAATTGGCAAAACAGTGTCTGAATGTGAGTTCAAATTACAGTACATTCTGTTCAATCAATCAATCAATCAAGTTTTATTTGTATAGCCCATATTCACAAATTGCAATTTGCCTCATAGGGCTTTAACAAAGAGTACAGGGTATGACATCCTCTGACCTACACCCTCAACAAGGGTGAGGAAAAACTGCCAAAAAAACCCCCTTTTAATAGAGGAAAAAAAACGCAGAAACCTCCAGGAGACACTCATGTGAGGGATCCCACTCCCAGGGATGGACAGAAATGCAATGGATGCCACGTGTACACAACACATTGTGACTTATAACACAACATGACTTATAATGATTAATTATACAAGTAGAATAATATAATATAATATAATATAATATAATATAATATAATATAATATAATATAATATAATATAATATAATAGTATAGTGGTAGTGGTGTGTTGAGTGCAGGGCTGATTGGTTAAAGTTGAAGGTTGAAAACTCCCTGGCAGACAAGCTGGATTAACACCAAGTGTATATCACAGTACTTTGATTTGCATGTCGAAAATGTGTTATAGAAAAAGATGAGGGAGCTATAATCAGTGGCCACTAAGGGGCAGTGTTACTCCATCTGAAATAAGATTACTGCAGCTGAGACAGACTGAGGATCCAAACGTTTTGATCTTCAGCGGCAGGAGGCTGAGTACACACATGTAAGATTTGTGTAGATAGTGTGAGAGATGGCTGAGATATGACAGTTTAAAAAATCACCGAGGTGTCTCAGAGGCTGAAGTCTGTGACAAGATTGCAGAAGGTGTATAAATGTATGTATGAGGTGAAAAGATGTGTGACTTAGAGGAGAGGAAGCAGAATCGGCACAAAATGGGAAAAGGCAGAGCAGCTACTGTGGCTGATGTCAATGCTGACAGTTGAACAGAATGAAGAAGAACAGGTGAATCAAATCCAGTGATCACCGAGTGGCAGTGTAACTCTGTTTCAGACAGAGAGTGGTGATCAGTGTGGGAAATGCAGGAAACCCCACCTGGCAAACAGGCTAGATTTACACAGAAAATGTACAACACAGTAGTTTAGTTCCTTGATGTACAGCAGCAAGAGGCTTTGCTGAGCACATACATATGATTTGTGAAGATAGTATTAGAGATGGCTGAGATTTGACAGTGTAAAAAAGCACTTACTTAGGTCTGTGAGGCTGAAGTCTGTGACAAGACTTAACATGGGGGTGAATGAGGTTGCAGACGATGCCTGTTGCTGCTTAGAGGGGCATTGTCAAAAATGTAGGTCTTATTACAACAGCAAGCACACTGTGTCAGAGAGGACAAGTGCTGCTCCAAAATGAGCTGTAGATTGTGTGAGGTAAAAGATGTGGGCGCTACAGGAGACGAAGCAGAATCAGCATGTAGGGAAGCAAGTAGGAAATGGCAGAGCAGCTAGACTGGCTGATGTCAGTGGTGACAGTTGAACAGATGAATCAAATCAAGTCATCACTAATTGGGAGTGTAACTCTATCTGAGCAAGAGAGAGAGTGGAGATCAATGTGGGAAATACAGGCAACCCCACCTGGCAAACAGGCTGGATTTACACAGAAACTGTACAACACAGTAGTTTAATGGGGGGTCCTCGAGTTACGACAGCGATCCATTCCTGAGAATGTGTCGTAACCGAATTTCGACGTAAGTCGGAACATACATTCATATGTAAGGTAGATATTAAGTTGTGCCACTAGATGTCACTATAACACCACCTTAAAATAAGAGTTAACTATGGTGAATTGCCTTTTGTTGCTCTTGACACACCGTAGGGGCTGATATCGCGAGTGTAATGAGCATTTCCTTTAGATTTCTGATATCAACCTTGTAGATCCTGTGTTATGAATAAACCTACGAAAATGTAGTATCTCGAGACCGCCGTAACACGAGGACCCCCTGTATTTTAATCATCATCTTTGCTGAATACATACAGGTACATTTTGTATGGATAGTGTGAAAAATGGTTGAGATATGCCAGTTTTAGAGGTTGATGTTCTAGAACAGATTTAACATGGGAGTGAATGAGGCTGCAAAAGGTACCTGCTGTTACTTAGAGAGACACAGTGAAAAAATTGTAAGACCCACTGCCACAGCAAAGACATTGTGTGAAAGAAGACATCTGTAGCTCCAAAATGAGCTATAAATTGTGTGAGTGAGGTGAAAGATGTGGGAACTACAGGAGAAGAAGCAGGAAAACCTGCACAGTGACAGAAGGTGACACAGCTTGTGTGGGTAATGTCATCAGTGACATCGCTCACTCTAGCTGCTCTGCCTTTTATCACATAAAGTGGAATATTGTAAAAAGAATATATAGTAGCTAAACTGTCCCCAGGCCTACCTCCCAGTGGTCAGTGGGGGAGGGCAGGCGTGGCCCGTGGCGGCGAGGCCCTAGCAGCGGTAGAAAAACCAATAATAATAACAATTCAAATGTTGCGCGTTCAAAATAAACAATCAAACAATTGGCAATTCTGTATTAGAAAATCAATCTATAATTCATCTAAAACATTAGGGTATGTATATATATATGTAGGGTATGTATAGCATGTGTGACGGATGTCGGATGAAGCCCAGGAAGTAGCGTTTTAGCGACCAAAAAACGTATGGAAGATTAAGACACGAGCATAAATAAAGAAAACCAGGAGAACTAAAGTGTAATTTTAGCATTCACACAATAAAGAAAAAACAGGAGAGCTATAAAATCAATAATAATAAAGAAAACGGGATAACAGTAGTGATCCATTTATAAAGAGATAGTGTGAATGGTGCTTTCAGCTTTGTAATTAACATTTAGTCATTCAACTTGAATCTACCAATCAGCTTCTTTCGGTAGCTGAAAGACGACTTACGAGACACCACTCTCAAATTATGTGGAAAGCAGAATAAATGGTAGTGTCTTACCTCCGTCTCTTCCTGTAATGTAGGTCATAATCAAGCTGGGTTCCTACAGTGCCATATGGAGGACTGAAATACATCATGGCGAAAAAGGAACATCAAAACACAAACATGTTTCTTTTGTGTCTTTCGAGAGCATATTTACACATGCGTACAAAATCTTGAGTTGCTTTGTATTTGTCTGTGTGTATTTCAGAGCAGTCTCCTGTGCACTCCCTGGGGTATAAAGTCATCTTTAGAACAGCAGGTGGCGAAGCTTAAAGTGAACCCTGAGGTCAAACCAGCAGAACCTCCAAATGACCTGCAAAATAAGAGACACAGTTCAGGTAAAACCATTAACTGTTTCTGCCAAAAAGAGAAGTACAGTTCTAAGTACATGAAATATTAGGGCAGGCTGTGTATCTGGTCCTTTTCCATCATAAAAGTCTTAAATAGGTGTTTAGGACGGACCCCAAAGCAGAGACTGAGTCAGGTAGGTTGAGGTGAAAAAAATACTTTCATGCTCAAAGGCAAAGGCAAAATACAAAACTGTAAGCAATGGAGGCAGGGAACTGGCTGGCCTGTGGATTCTTCCACACGGATAACACAAAACATTAGAAAACTGAGGCCGGAGCATCAGTGAGGCAGAAGATAATCTCAAGAAACCCAATAGATCACTCGGAGAACCGATGAGCGACGGTAAAGAGAGAGAAGACAGTATGAAGATTCATCAAGTAGAGAGTCAACCAAGTAGAGAGACAATCGGGCTTTTCAAGTCCAGGAGATGAGGAAAGACTTATCTGCTGCCACAGGAGAAGCCAGTCACACAGCCTGCCACACACCTGATCAGGAGGAGAAGCAGAAAGGGGAAGGGGCGCGAGAGAGAGAACACAAAACCTTGCAACACAGACTAAAGGAGCCATCACAAAAAAGCTGCAATTTCAGTACTTTGTTGCAGTTGTATCTGTTAGTGTATAGGTTAGTCTGTTTTGTGTGTGTGCAGACTGAAAATCTTATATCATATATTCTCACTGTTATTTCCTTATATAATAGGACAAATGTTTTTTTTCTGACTGCGATGGACACTGAGGTCATTAAGGATTCTGTTTCGTGTCTGGTTTTCTGAAGTTAATATTGAGAATGGTTCTTGTTGCGGAGAATGTTATGGCCTATTGTGTAACATCCCTGTCATCGTCAGTTGTTAAACCCCTTCAATTCATCATACATTTTAATTTGAAATTACATGATTCAATCATAAATATGTTGAACAGTTTGACATTCCTTTGGATTTACTGCACATGCCATTCTAAATACAGATCCCTGTTTCAAAGTGATGTAACTGTGGACATTTTCAGAAATATAATGGTCATGTTGATCTACAATTGAGTTCTTTTGACAGATAAAAAACAGTACTCTGACCTGCTGCATTCATTGGTCCATTGGTCATTGTTTTCCTTCCATTTGCACAAGGTCATGCTACTCAGGGAATGTGTTTTGTACTTTAATAAAAGGGAAAATACATTTACTTGAGGGGTAACAGTAATACTAAAAGTCACTGTTGTCTTATTTTGCTTTCCTCTGTTTTTTAGGAGAGGGGCTTCAATTCAGACAAATTGGATCCTCTGATTTAAATTACCACCCTGCAGTCACATGTTCCCTCTCAGCTACTGAGGAAACAGGCAAAATAGAGAAAGGAGAATCAAGTCAGTCAGACACAATGAGACAAACCACAGATAGTGATGCCTTTCGGGAGATAAGCCATTTTGTTCCCAGTCAGGAAGATTATCAACAAGCCCAAAGGGTGGAGACTTATATATTTGGTTTGATCCAACGCCGGGCTTTACCCACACGTCCATCTAAGTCTCGCACCAGCCTGATACATGATATTCAAACTTTCACTGTGTTGGGACAGTGTAGTTTATTCTGCAAGGAGGAACAGTATTCACCAAAAGAGTTGTCTGATCAACCTATCTCAACTCCATCCCCATCAGAGGAAACTGCTCCTACTTGCCATGACCTATATCAAGAATGTTATCTAGGAAATGAGTTAATTGATGAGACGTCATTCTCGTACCACCACCACTACCAGCTTCAAAGTGTTCAGCATGAATCAAAATTTTATCACAGGCCCAGGAAGGCCTGGAAGCTTAACAGCTCCCGCTCAACCTCTCCTGACTATTCACCTTGCAGTGTGGTGCAACCCCAACAAGATTTGAGCAATAGCGAGACTGATTCATTACATTTCCATAACTACCATCCCTCCCCAGCTCAGTCAAAGTCCCAGCTCAGACGTGATGAGAAGCTGGTGAATGCTGAGTATATTCCTGCCCAGCCCTATAGAGCCCCACCCAGAGCTTATGCCCGTCAACAAGCTTACACCCACAAGAGCTCTGGGGTTCACAAACCCAACCAAAGTGTGTTTTCTCCAGAAAGAAATCGTCATCCTGAAGAAGTATCTCAAATCCAAACCTCCAAATGCCAAGGGGGGCCAAAGAAAAGTCGTATGAATGAAGACAAAAGTGGTGCAAGTAGGAAGCCAGGGAAGAAGGCATGTAGATCTCAGTCAGAGAACAGCCTGCAAAGGGTTGCAGAGCGCAAGTACAATACAGTAGAGAGAGATGGTGGGGAGAGTGGAAGCGGCGGAAGGGCAAGCCGTGGTAGCCAATCCAAGAACAGGAAGCAATACCAGGGAAGTGGTAGCTACCGCCGCTGGCAGTCTACTCTTGAACTCAGCCAAGATGAAGCTGAGCATCTGCCCATACAGCCACCCATGCAAGGCTCCTCATCTTCAAACCAAAGGGACAGTTCTACTAGGCGTACACGCAAATTTCGTTCTACACATGCATCATATACCTTCCAACACCGCAGCCAAAATCACCACCACAACCACCCCCATCATCACCAGAACTTGGAATGCAACTCTGTAAAGGATCAAATGCCAGTGTGTAAGGCTAGTGAGGACTACAATCAACAAGGTCAGGGTGTGTCTGAGTCAAGCATGACTGAGGCTGACTCCCCAGATTCCAGCTCTTTGTCCAGTGACTCAGATGAAAGTTGTAGTCTGGTTTGGCCCCAGCAACTACCCCCTCAACTTTCCCTTCCATCACCTCCTGCCCCAACTGGCGCACCTCAGCAGCCCAAAGCTTTTGTCAAGATTAAGGCCTCACATGCCCTCAAGAAGAAGATCCTGCGCTTCCGTACAGGTTCACTGAAAGTAATGACCACGGTATAATATTGAATTATTGCCAAACATAAGGAACATGAGCTGCAGAGCTTTGGACTATGTTGAAAAATTGACCACAAACTGTGACAATATAATTATATATAAAATTTAATTGTGACTATTGAGTATAATTTTGTAATTATCGATTGTGTGGTTTCAGATTGGCTTTAACAAGGAATGAAGGAAAGAAACCATATCAACCATGTCAAAGAGTGTTCTACTTTTATTTTACCATATGGGCTACTAAATATCCACACACCAAAATACTCCCACTGAAAGAGTATACAGTCCAAGCTGACATTGTCTTTGAGGTTAAGATACATAATGATCAGATTCATCGTCCATGTAGCAGATATTAATCATAATAAATAATGACTTTGATCCTCATGTGATGCACTATTTTTATATTCTCATAAATTTATATTTTGTCTTTTTCTGTGTGGCTTTTTATCAGACTTTCTGTTATCAAGACATATGTGTGTATTTTATTTTTTTTCTATACTTAATTCATCCCTGAGGGGACATTCAATCTATGCTTTTAACCCACCACTATGCTTTTAATGTGTGGGGCAGTATTTTGGGGTTAAGGGTCTTACTCAAAGGCCCACAGTGGTGGGAGTCATGGAGATGGAGATGCCTTGAGAAAACATGTGAATATGATATTTTTAATTTAGCATTAAAAAATTACAAATTTTATTTCATTTGTTATTTAGAATTTTTCTTAAAATTTAGGCATTTCTGAAAGAAGCAATTGTGCAGTGATGGCAATTGTGCAGTGTAGGTTGTAGTAGTTGTAATAACATGCCATATAAGAGCTGGATAACTCCTAGTGTGATCAAGTTTTTATAAGGTTGTCGTTTTAAATGTGGGGTAAAGCTAAATGTGGCTTTAGTGTCTCAATGACCCTTGATTTCTCAGTGAACACAAAAGTGAGAATAAAATACTGTCGTTTAAAGGTCTCACTTCACAATGCAATACTGCATAATTCACAGTCTTTTCACATTTCCCAGCAAATATATTATTAATGTTATTTCAGAATTACACAGACCGAGATTAAATATTACACTCAGATGACTTTTTCTTCAAACTGACATGATTTGAAAGAGAAACAAGAAAGTTCACAGCTCATGTTATTAATTTGTCCCAATAGAAGTTGAATTTTTATTCATACAAGTTTGTGTTTGTACACTGTCTTGAGAGTATTCTCTATCAAAATGTTATCGACTTTGTTAGTGAGAATAATATTTTAATGTTTTGCAGATCAGTAAAACTCCTGCTGCATCTTTTAATAGTATATTTTCATTGCCCAGATATCAGCCTTACTTTGTCTTTTACTTCCACATGCTGTTTTTTTTCCTTATTTGTCTATTCACTGCATTCTCTCTGTCCAACAATTACAAATGTGCACATTGTGAATTCATTGTTGAAAACTTATTATCCAACATTAGTACATGTCGTCCTCATTAAAATACAGCAGTTAAATACCTAATGGCTTGAGGCAATGTATGTGTCAGATATGAGCAAATTGTGACTTGAGTATATAACAGGGAAGTTGTGAGGGTGTGGATTGTTGCTACAGTACAAATGCCTGATTTTCAGCCAAAATCTTTGTCATTTAGTGTAGCAGCAGCCATAAACCAGCTAACCCATAAACGACTGTGTGACAAATAAAGGCATATCTTATCCTCTTATCTTATCATTATTGTTATATTATGTCTTTCTGAACTTTAATGTTTCTGCACTTGCAGAACAATTAAAATATTGCCTGCCCAAGAATGTATTTACTTGTCACTTTGAGTATTTGACGTATAAAAATTTACATACACTAGCAAACTTTTCCAATTATATTTGTATGAAGTTTGTGTGGTGAAATGCATTATGTAAAATGTACTTTAAAAGTAAAAAAATAATAAAAAGTGTTTATTAAAACAAATTTCATGATTAAAAAGTCTGTCTGTCTGTCTGTCTATCTATCTATCTATCTATCTATCTATCTATCTATCTATCTATCTATCTATCTATCTATCTATCTATCTATCTATCTATCTATCTATCTATCACTAAAGAGTGATGGTGATGAGGAAGAAGAGAAAATAAGATCAGGAAATAAAAGAAGAAATGGCTCATATCTGCAAAAACTCACTTCTGTACATTCTCATATCACTCCATTCTTTATCCCCCCATCTGGTAGTGGTTAGACGAAATATGCTCCCTTTAGGGCAAGGAACCTGGGGTATTTCCTGCTTTGCCAGTGAGTTGAGGGTGTGGGGCAAAAAGAGAGGAGTAAGAACAGAGAAGCACTGAGGAAGAATCCCACAATGACTATGAGAAACAGACAGTAAGAGATGGAGAAAGAGAGGGGGAGAAGTGGAGGAGGTTGAACGAAGGCCTTGTGCATATACATCTGATTTTGATTAACCAGAGAGGGTGACGGTAAGAGAGGTCACAGAGGTTTTTTTTTTTTTTTTGGCATTTTGAAGAACTATTGACCTATTTTTTCCCCTTCAGTCTTTTTCAAGATTTTCCTCATATCCACCCAGTTCATTCACCTTTCAAATCTGTGGAATAGATATTGTTGGTTTTGTCACAAGCACAAAGCAGCTGAAAGTCACAGCTTCTGTTTTTTTCCACCCATGTCACCAGATGGGCTCCGTATGAGGTTGTTTCTTATGGGGTGCCGTTTGTAAAGCGGCTCATGCTGAAAATAACAGCAACATTTTGCCACATTTAGCTACAAACTATGTTTAAAAAACTGGTGTGAATTTTTGAGAGTCACTTTTTTGCACATTTACAACAATATTTGTCGACTTAGAGATATTTTAAATGTTTAAATCCAAATGTTAAATGTTACTTCTAAATCTTAAATGTTAAATATAAATGCTAAATATAAATCTAAATGTTAAATTTAAATTTAAATCTAAATGTTAAATCTAAATGTTAAATCTAAATGTTAAATCTAAATCTTAAATCCAAATCTAAATCTAAATGTTAAATCTAAATGTTAAATCTAAATGTTAAATCTAAATCTAAATGTTAAATCTAAATGTTAAATCTAAATCTTAAATCTAAATGTTAAATCTAAATCTAAATCTAAATCTTAAATCTAAATGTTTCGGGTAAAACTAAATATTTAACTCATATGCAAATTCAAATGCCGGTAACAGGAAGTACCAAAATAAAAGCTCGAGGAGGTCAGAGTGTGTTCATAGTGGCAAATAACGAATAAAACACATCTTATCCGGGGGAATGGACTCTTGGACATGGATTATCGTGATAATAACTACCTAAAATAACAGACACGTTTGGAGAAATTTTATTTGAAGAGTACTTTGTGTTTTTAGTGTCACTTTTATGAAGGGTGCGGGACTTATGGCCGTTATGCAAGCGAACATGACAGATGAGTCAAAGTGAGCCCCCTTATGGCTGGCTATAGTGGCTACAAGATTTAGATTTAGATTTAGATTTAGATTTAACATTTAGATTTAATATTTAGATTTAGATTTAGATTTAACATTTAGATTTAAGATTTAGATTTAACGTTTAGATTTAACATTTAGATTTAGATTTAACATTTAGATTTAACATTTAGATTTAGATTTGGATTTAACATTTAGATTTAACATTTAGATTTAAATTTAAATTTAACATTTAGATTTATATTTAGCATTTAGATTTAACATTTAAGATTTAGAAGTAACATTTAACATTTGGATTTAAACATTTAAAATATCTCTAAGTCAACAAATATTGTTGTAAATGTGCAAAAAAGTGACTTTCAAAAATTCACACCAGTTTTTTAAACATAGCTTGTAGCTAAATGTGGCAAAATGTTGCTGTTATTTTCAGCATGAGCCGCTTTACAAACGGCACCCCATAGTTTCTCACTGATTAGCTTGAGAGACACCAAAGGCTGTGGTGAGCCGTCATCACTCTGTGGCCATCAATCAGATGGTCGAATTGGACACACCTCCACGGTCAGCTTTAAATGTCAATAACAGTATAAATATGTCAATGAAAGTGAGACTATGCAGGTGGATCAGATTCAACTCTGATACTGTATCTGTGGTGTTCTAAGACTAACACTGGTTATTTCATGTACACAGCTTCTACATCTAAGTCTAAAAATCCTTCCTTACATTAATAACAAATATGTGATAGCAGTTTATATTCTATTTTAAGGTTTCCCATCCCTCTACAGGGAGGGGAGAGCATTGTGATGCTGTAAAATGCACCACTGACATCTTCTAATTTCATTTTGTGCTTGCAGCTACTCTCTTCTGTGTTCTCTATGGCGAAAACTAGTAAGACAGGCAAAAAAACTCATTTAAGTAGGGCAGTCTCCACCACGTTTGCACCTGCTATCAATTGTGCGAAGCAATCTTCGTAGATCACCCACAACAAACCAATTGCACACACATTCTATGGATCTTAGTAAATCAGGCCCGATGTGTGCTGAGACGTGTGATTTCTGTTTCTAGGGATAGGTCAGTACTTAGTTCAAAGTTTCAAAGTGTGTGGAGGATGTATGAACCGGAGGTGTGGACTCGAGTCATGATTTTTGATGACTTTAGACTCGACTTGACAAAATGCAAAGAGACTTGCAACTTGACTTGGACTTTAACATTGATGACTTGTGACTTCACTTGGACTTGAGCCTTCTGACTTGAAAAGACTAGCTACTTTCTCTGTGTATATGTGTGCATTTATCTATGTGTGTGTGTGTGCCCGCGCGTGCTGTCGGCAAACATCCAGTCAAATTAGACCTACGTTTTGATCTGACAGCATCCATCCAATGAAATTGCATTGGATACTCAATGAAGCCCTGTCAAACAACGCGATAGTTGGCAAAAATGGTACCAAGTTGTTCGGTACAAGGTTGTCAATAAAAAACGAATAGCAGAATGCAAAACATGTGGGTCGATGATTACAGACGAAAACGAAACTTCCAACTTTGTTTGACATTTGAAGTTGCACAAAGAATAGTAAGTTCTGAATGAAAGCTAATGGTAGCTTTTCGGCTGAATAACTTTGCAAGCTGCATCGTTAAATCAGTTAGACTGTTAACCTTGCACTGCAAACATGGTTATCTGTTGCATCCATTGCGAGTTCACTCCCTTACTCATACCTTTGTTATAAAGTGATAGTTCAGAATTTTTGAAGCTGGGTTGTATGAGGTACTTTCTGTGTCACACACATTAGACGTCGGTAAGCAGCACAATGTAAGCAAACCTAATATCAAGGTCAGTTTAAATGTACTTTTATATGAAGAATATGTAGATATTCTCTCCAGCAAACCAGACTCCACTGACAAAAAGAGCAATTTTACATCGCAGCACACGGGAGGTGCTGGTCTACTGCTGCCTGGGTCACGACCAACCCGAACACAGTTGGTTTAACACAATTAAACCTACTGAGAGAGGAAGCAGTAGCCCATGCAACTTCTGTGATGTGAGGTAAAATTGCTGTGTTTTTTTTATGGAATCTGTTGTGCTGGAGAGAGTGACTGAACTTCAGTTTCCTGACGGAAAATGTTGTTTAATGGCAAAGTAAAGCAGTGAAAATATTTTTATATAGCATACACTTAAGATCATTTTGATGACCCTGAGCTCTGGTGTGACTTAACCCTGGAAGATCAGCTCAACTGTAGATGGCAAAAAAACAGCACTTGCAGTGTCTTGGGCACACTCTTCAGCTGGTGGTGGGAGATGGTTTGACAGAAACAAAAGTGGTACCACCTTCTCTTTCAAAGTTATAAAAACTTAGCTCACTGCTGCACACAAGCACAACATTCAAAGATGTGTTTGACACTGAATTTGGGGAGCAGAAAGGCATCCCTGCTGCAGTCAACACAAGATGGACCTCAACACTGAGGCAAGTGAAGGCAGTTCTCCAGTGTGATCATCTAAAGCTCTGTGCTGCTCTAGAAAGGACTGGGCATGAGAAGCTCACACCATGGGAGTGGAATCTGTCATAGGAGTTCGTGGACATCTTGAAGCCGTTTGAAGAAGCAAATAATTTGACACAGGAGGAGAAGGTCGTCACAATCATTGCTGTTGTTCCATCTAGCCTGTCCCTCAGTCACCACTTTGAGAAGCTGAAGCGTCAAGTCTGTTTCCTGAGTGGTCTGGTCAAAACTCTGCAGGCACCCATGAACAAAAGATTTCTTGGGATCTTCATGAATGTGAAAATGGCCAGGACACAAGATGGGATCACTGGACCATTTTCAGACCCAGTCTACCTCAAAGCAGCTGCCTTGGATCCAGCCCTTTCTCTGCTGTGAGTGGAGCATCATGTGCTGGTCCATCGTGACATCAAGACAGAGGTGGCACAACGAGTTATAGATAAATAACTTTTTAACTTTTTTTTCTAACTTTGTAACTTTTTTAGCCATAATCTGATTTAACTGACTGGAACAATAATTACATTTTTGTCTAACACTATCACCAACACCAATGGTAATACGGGCTCTTTTTTTTCTGCTGTTGTTACATGTGTCAGAATTTATCCTCCAAAATGCTGCAGAGACTGAGCAACCTGTGCCTCTTGTTGATGAAGAAGAGCAAGAGGACCTTAGAGAAGGAGAGGGGTTGTTTGCTGCATACCGTAAAAGGCAGAAGAAGCATGTTGGGACCACTACCATCTGAGTCTTGGCAGTCCCTGCCTCCAGTGCTCCAGTGGAGCGAGTTTTCAGCCACGGTGGCATCATACTTTGTCCCCATTGTGCGCAAATGACAGACAGACTTTTGGCCAGTTTGATTTCTCTGACACGCACATGTATGCACACACACACACACACTCACACACCGAACAAGTTTTGATAAATACAGATTTTCAAAGCATGCATGATATGTGTAAATATTATTACTATTACTATTATTATTATTACTTACTGTTGGGGAAGGCCACAACATGTATTAAACATAACCTGGGGAAATTCCACTTTCTAAATGTCAGCAAATGAAAGTTTCATTGGAGAACTGCATCACCTTAGTATAATATCAAAAGGCAAATTCACAAAAGACCCAAATGCACAAGATTTCAAGAGCGTTATTTAACTCTTAATGACAGTTGAACAGGTGAATCAAATCAAGTCATCACTGATTGGGAGTGTAACTCTATCTGAGACAGAGAGTGAGTAGAAAATGCAAGAAAACCCACCTGGCAAACAAACTGGGTTTACACAGAAACTGTACAACACAGCAGTTTAATATTTTGATCTTCAGGAGCAGGAGGCTTTGCTGAGTACATAAATGTGACGTTTGTGTAGATAGTGTGAAAGATGGTTAAAACATGACAGTTTAAAAAAGCATCTACTCTGTGAGGCTAAAGTCTGTGACAACATTTAACAATAGGTGCCTGTTTATGCTTAGAGAGGCACTGTGAAGAAACTGTAAGCTAGCTAAGTTATTATCATCAACAGAATGATAAATTACAGTGCCAACTATAGCACAGATGTCCCTAAAGTTAGCACGAGCTAGCTAAGTTGGTATAACCAACAGAATGATATAAATTACAGTTCAAACTATAGCAGAGACGCCCCTAATGCTGGCGTGAGCTAGCTAAGTTATTATGATCAGCAAAAATATATACAGGGGGTCCTCGAGTTACGTCGGTCGTGAATTACGTTGTTTTCGTGGTTACGACACATCTCCCATGAACTTCCTTGTTTCGGCTTAAGCGGTTTGCCCTGTAAATACGTACAGACTTCACACGGGAACTCGTTGGTGAGCGCTCTCTCTGTCTCTCAGAGCGCCTGCCGGCTCTACAACTCCTCCACAGCTGTGTTCACTTATGTGAAATGGCCGGGGGGGGGGGGGGGGGGGGGGGGGGGGG